>PVIY010038063.1:0-24204 GCA_004026745.1 Myrmecophaga tridactyla | reverse complement strand
CCCTGCAGCTCCCATCCTCTCTCTTCTCCCCCCACCCGGCCTAGGCCCCAGGCCTGGGCAGCAACCTGGAGCCTGTACCTGTGGGATGTGAGGCTGTCGTAGGAGCCCACCGTGTAATGGCGGAAGAGCCGCTTTGTCCGGTCCTCACGAGTTTCTGAAGGGAGTGTCAGGAACTGATGGGGGACTCACGTCCTCCAGCTGGCCCCGCTGCCCCTCGCATGTGCTGGTTACCAGTCTCCCCAGGCACAGGCCGCTGGCCTCATCACGCCCAGATGGAAGTGAGGGCACCCAAGTCCTGGGGCCCTGAGGCTCAGAGGCAGGAAGGCTGAAGGGACCATGCCTGGAAGTCTGGTCTGAAGGTCTGGGGGGAGACAGCAGTACCCCTCACTCCTCTACGGGGCTGACTGCAGCAGGGCACTGAGACAAGGGAGGCCTTCCAGCATAGTCAGCACCCCAAGGCTGAGAGCAGAGAAGGGGTGTGTGTGTATGTGTGTGATCGGTCATAGACAAGCATGTGGATGGGTGGGGTGTGAGCATCGCCATGTGTGTTGTGCTTGGGCACATGTGTGCCTGTTTATGCAAGCATGATCATGTGTAAGTGCTGTGTTCATGCATTTGTGTGTGAGCATGCTGTGTGTAAGTGCTGTGCTCATGCATGTGTATGCATGTGAGCATGGTCCATGTGCACGTGCTGTGGTCATACACATGCGTGTGCGTGCATGAGTACAGTTTTGTAAAAGTGCTGTGATCATGAACATGTACGTGTGTGAGCGCAGTTGTGTATAAGTGCTGTGCTTATGCGCATGTGTGCATGATTGTGTGCAAGTGCTGTGGTAATGCACATGTGTATTTGCAAACAGTTGTATGCAAATACTGTGGTCATAAACATTTGTGTGTGAGCACAGTTGTGTGCAAGTGCTGTGGTCATGCGTGTGTTTGTGCAAACATGGTTGTGTGCAAGCGCTGTGGTCATGCATGTGTATGTGTGCATACATGGTTGTGTGCAAGCTCACTGGCAGAGAAGTGGCATACTTTCTCACCAAATTCCTCACAACCACATCCTCCTCCTGCTCCCTTACAGGTCCCTTGTCGAGACCCTGTGTCTGAGGGGAGCAGGGATCTGGCTCCCCTCCTTTGGTCACTAAACACCACAGAGCCTTCTGTCACATCTCCATGGCCACCATGGTCCAGTCCCCACCTCCTTCCTGCTCCAGACTTGTTTCTCCTGCCGTCTCTAAGTCAGACTTCACATGCACGCTGGCATCCACAGCCTCTCCTCCTGGCTTCCCAGCACCTCTGGCTCCAGCTCAGCCTCCTCTTCTGCCCTGACACCCTGCCATAAAAGGACCCACAGTGCCTCCCTCACTGACTCTCATTTTCACATTTCTCAAGATTCATTTACTCATTCAAAACGTACTTGCTGAGCTTCAACTATGTACCAGGCACTATTTGTTTTAGGCTGTGGAAATAAAGCAGAGAACAGAACAAAGCTTCAGACCTCATGGAGTTTACAATCTATTAAGGAAAAGAGAGCAAATAGACAATAAATATGGAAAAACACAACACATCAAATGCTGATTACATGCTTGAAGGAAAAACAAGCAGAATCAAGGACAGTGAGTTTGCAGTCCAGTGGGGGTCACACAAGTTAGACAAGGGCGTGACATTAGCGTGCAAGCCAGTGGTTTCACAGGCAAAGGGCGTTCCAGGGAGGAAATGGTCAAGTCAGAAGCCACAAGGTAGGGGTCAACTTTTATGGTCAAGGGACAGTGAGGAGGCCCATGTGGCTGGAGTAGAGGAAGCACAAGAGAAAATGGTAGGAAAAAGCTCAGAAAGGGAACCTACAATTTTTGATGGCCTGTCCCTTGACTAATTATGAGTTCCTTGAGGGTAAGGACTGTGTCTATTCACTCCTAGCACAGTACCTGGCACATAACAGGCTCTCAAAATGTTGGGTAGATGGACAAACGGACGGACAACTGGCTAGGTGTGGGGGGGTTGTCAAAGGGTGGATGAATGGCGTAGAAGATGGATGGAGGGGTGGATGGATAGAGAAATGCACGGAAGGATGAGCCAACAAGTAAACGGAATGATGCTGGGGCAGAATGAAGCGGACCCTTATCCCGACCATATACAAAAATTAATTCAAAATGGGTGGGTCAAAGACCTAACTATAAGAGTTAACACCCTAAAACCCTTACCAAAAAACATAGGGAAATATCTTTAGGTCTTTGTAGTAAGCAAAGATTTAGATTTTACACCAAAAGAACAAGCAACAAAATAAAAAGATTAGATAAAACAGACTTTATCAAAATTAAAAAACTTTCGTGCACCAAAGGACATTATCAAGAAAGTGAAAAGAAAATAGAATGGGAGAATATCTGGAAACAATATATCTGATAGCACTTAGTATCTAGAATATATTAAGAACTCCTATCATTTAACAACAAAAAGATGAATACCCCAATTTAAAAATGGGCCAAGGATTTGAACAGACATTTCTCCAAAGAAATATACAAATGGCCAATAAGTATATGAAAAGATGTTCAACATTTTTAGCCATCAGAGAAATGCAAATTAAAACTACGAGATACCACTTCACATCCACTAGAATAGCTATTATTTTTTTAAAAAATGGAAAGTAACAAGTCTTGGCAAGGATGTGGCAAAATAGAAACCCTCCTACATTGTTGGTGGAATGTAAAATGGTACAGCCACTGTGGAAAAGCCTGGTGGTTCCTCAGAAAATTAAACACAGAATTACCACATGACCCAGCAATTCCATTCCTAGGTACACACCCAAAAGGGGACTAAGATATTTGTACACCAAGTTTCAGAGTAGCATTATTCACGACAGCCAAAATTCACGACAGCAAACTGAAGTGCCCATCACAAAGTGAATGTATAAACAAAATGAGGTGTATCCAAACAGTGGACTATTACTCAGCTGTAAAAAGAAGGGAAGTGCTGGTCATGCTACAACATGGATGAACCTTGAAGACATCATGTTGAGTGAAATAAGCCAGGCACAAAAGGACAGATATTGTATGATTTCTCTCATATGAAATTCTTAGAATTATCAAATTCATAGAGACAAAAAACAGAATGGTGGGTACCAGGGTGGGGGTAAGGGGTAATGGAGAGTTACTGCTAAATGAGTCTAAGTTTTGGTTTGGGGTGATGAAAATGGTCTGGAAATAGATAGTGGTGAAAATTACTACAGTATTGTCAATGTATTTAATGTCAAAGCATTGTCCACTTGCAATAGTTAAAATGATTTTTTTGTTATGTATATTTTACCACAACTAAAACTAGATAAATTATTTTTAAAAAGTAAACAGCTTGTCTCAGTAATGTCATTTCTCCTCAGAGTTTTGGATCTACTCAAAACAAACAAACTAAAAAGCAAATGGATATATGTAAGTGGATAGGCGGATTGAGGTTGTGAAGAAGGAAGAGAAAGATGGATGGATGGGTCAGAGGATAGAATTGTGAGTAGATGGGGAGATGGATGAGTCAATGTATGGATGGATGGGCAGATGGACTGGATGGGTTGATGGGTGGGTGAGTCAAAGGCTAAATGGATGGATGGGTAGAAGAGGGGGTGGAGAGAGGGAGATGGCTGGGTTGGGTGGGCAGGTGGATGGAGGGATGGTTGGATAGATGGATAGACTGAATAGGTAGACAGGTGGGTAGATAGGTAGACGAATGGATAGACTGACGGATGGATGGATCAACTTATGGACAGAAGGACTGGGTGGGTAACTGATGGATATACTGATAGATGAATAATAGATGGATCGATGTATGGATTGAGTGGTAGACATCTGGGTGGATGAACAGACAGACTGAGTGGATAGACAGGTAGGTGGGTGGGTAGGTGGATGGATGGACTGATCTATTAATGAATGAATCAATCAATTTATAGATAGATGGATTGGGTAGTTAGTTGATGGATGGACAGATGGATTGATGAACAGATGAGGTGGGTAGACAGGTGGGTGGGTAGGTGGGTAGTTGGGAGGATAGATGGGTGGGTAGATGGATGGATTGAGCAGGTAGATGGGTGGGTGGGCAAGTGGGGAGGGTGGATAGATCAATGGATAGATGGATGGATCAACAGATGAATGATGGATTGAGTGGGTAGACAGGTGGGGTGGGGAGGTGGGGAGGGTGGGTGGATAGGTGGGTGGGTGGGTAGATAGATCAACAGATGGATATGTGGATTAGGTGGTAGGTGGATACACAGATAGATGTAAAAGTAGATGGATGGCTGGAGCAGTAATTGGATGGAAGGAAGAAAGAGCTTCCATGAATAACACAAGACACAGAAGGCAAGAAAAATACTGGTCGAGATTTAAGAACCCTGCCTCTAGTTTGTGGCATTTCAGTAAAACCTCTCCTTTATGGCACTGGAAAGCTAACCTCGGAGGGTCCGCTAGGTTCTGTTATTTTGGTCCTCTGGCATCCTGCCAAGCATTCATCCTGCCTCTCGCACATACTCCTGATAATGGCTGATGCCCTCTGCATGTGCTGGCACCACCCTTCCTGCCATTTCAGGGCCTCCCCATAGCTCAGGGGGCATCAGACCCTTCCTTGCCTGCATCCTGCCTTTCTCCACATCATCCCAGTCACAGAGAAGCTCCCAGAGCTTGCCTGTCCACAGAAGGATGTCCCAAACTCCGCGGTTCACCATCATCCAGATTTGGTCACACACACAAGTGGTACTTATTACATAACACATATTCATCTTCCAGTTTTATTAGACACATAAAAGCCGCCTGGATTTTCAATCCCCAACATGACCACCCCCGCCAAATGGCCCAAAGGAAAGAAGGGGCAGCAGACAGCATCCCACTGGGCCACAGCCTCCAGGACGCACCCAGCCTCATTTCTGTCCCTTGCAGATTGGCTCTCTCCACACCCCAGGTCATGGGGAAGTGGTGTCTGCATGGGTGAGTGGGTGTACCCACCTCCCAGGCCCCAGAGCTGATGCTGACCTGGGCACCCGCCTGGCTTGGGACTTAGCACAGCTCCCCACCTCACCTCTTTGACTCCCAAGCCCTCTCCTATCTGGACTCCAGGCCGGGAAATGGATCTTTTTGGGGGGATTTAGGCCTGTAGGAAGCAGGTTCCTGTTTCTGAGCTGCCCTCTGGCCTCTGGCAGAACTCAGCCCCTGGATCCTGAATCAGAAGTTCCACCCAGAGAAGCCGTGGAGCCCACAGCTGAGCTGCAGGGAGGTCACCAGGTGCTCCCACCCCCTCCAGGCAGTGTTCCCAGCAGACCCCTCTCCCTCTGCCCATCCCTAAAACACTCCTGATTACTGACATATCTTCTGACACTCCCCAGAGGATGCACCCCAGAGTTGCCTCTTCTGGGAGCCCAGTAATTGCCCCAAAGTCTCCAGCTCCTTCATTCCTACACCAGGGTAGTCTGGGCACTGTACCATGACCTGGGACCACCTATACTAACCTCTGTCATCCCCACCCCTTCTCTGCTATCCCCCACCCTCCTGCCCGCTTGGGCCCATTTCCTCTCTGCCCATCACATGAACCCTAAACAACGCACACAATCAGGACAGCCCTGCAAACACCAGAAAGGGCGAGCTCAGTGTACTGTGGCCAGCTCCTCTCTGCAGACTCCATGGAGAAGGGGCCCCACTGCCCCAGGCACCCATCCCTGTGTGGCCACCAGCGGTCTTGGGAGGGCTGAGAAAACAGTCCAGCAGACCACTTTCTATAGGCCTCACTCTCCCTTGGCTCTCCAACTGACAATGCCTGTTACATACATAACAATCAACGAAGACTCTCCTTATAGGGAGAAATCCCCCACATCTCGTTACGCAGGAAAAGCAGAGCATGACTAGCTCACACTACGCTACCTTCCATGTAAATAAGGATGAAAATAAAGATCTACAGTCATTAAAAATATATATTTTTAAAAAGCCACGGCATCTCAGCCAGAATATGCTGCAATTAAAAAATAACATTTTAATCTTAGAAGATGACAGCCTCTCCCTGTCTCTCTCACCACACTGCCCAGGGAAGGTCTGTCCAGTAACCCCTAGAAGGCACTGCCCCTGGCCACGGCCCACCTGGCCCCACCGCTCGCTCCTGCCCCCTTCAGCACCCCAAGCCACACACACCCACAGCCCACGACATCAGCCCCACAGGGAACCATGACCCACCCCTTGGGAGCAGGGGCCCACCCTCTGTGACTCAGTTTCCTTGTAAAGGAATAACCGGACCTGCCTTGCAAGTCGGCTGCTGCAAACCCACGGCTGCTCACATGTAAAAGTGGCTGAAGCAGGCCAGGTCCCTCGAAGCAGCATGGACCCCTGGGGCCAGGCTGCCCGCTGCCCTCCCTGCCCTGCCACGGACCCCCTGAGAACGTGGCTGTCCTTCGAGGTGCAGCTCAACCACCACCTCATCTCTGCTGTCCTCCAGGCCAAGCCAGGACCCACCTGCTCCCAGGCCTACAGCCCACGCCCCTAACACAGCAGCTATTCTAGTGCATCCCTGGAACGGCTGCATGCACCTGCCACCACGTGTACCTACGACTGCGCTCACCTGCCACGACGTGCACCCGCCACTGCAGGCTGCACAAAGGCCGTGCCGTGTCACCACCCCATAAGCTGGCACACGGTAAGCCCTAAAAGCATCTGCTCATCTCAGATACCCGCTCCGGCCAGACCTCTCAGCTGAGATTCAGCCCCATGGATCCAGAGCTCTCAAAGCACAGGTGTCACCCACCCCCAGGGGCAGGCCCTGCTCCTGGGTTGATGGCAGCACCTTCACCCCAGCTCCCAGTGGGATGGCCTAGAGTTTCCCCAGCCCACAGGCCCGAACCCCTGAAACCTCTTCTGCCTCTTTTCCTCTCTAAGCCCACAGCCCCTCGCTCCCCCCTCGCCCCCACTGCTCCGCTCTCCTGGTTACCACCCACCCCTCCACGCACTGCAGGCAGAGAGCTGAGGAGGTCCTGTGCCCCGAATTCAAGGGCATCTTGGGGAGCAGATGAGTGGAGGGGGTAGGGCAGCGCCTTGCTCCTGCTTCCAGGCCCCGTCACACTCACCCCGGGGCAGAGACGCTCTTCCCTCACAGCTAAAGAGAGGCACACCTTGGCTCGCAGCTTCCCGTGCACAGGAGACAAGCTCCAGGTCTGCCTCGCCCTGTGGGCCTGTCGCTCACAAGGGTTTCTTGTCCCACCTGACCTCCAGCCCCTGGCGGCACCTGCAGGTCTGACAGCCCCTTATGGCAAAGCTGGGCCCAGGCCTGCAGCTGGCTCCAGCCTGGGGACCTCAGAAGAACAAGAGCCCCTTTCCATCAACAAGGCCTTCTAGGACGGGCCCCTCCTGCAGGACCAGGCAGCTGGAGCAGGGGGCTGCAGCCTTCACCCCGATGGCCTCCTGGCCGTGCACAGGACATGGTCCATCCCTCACCTGCCACCCCTCCAGTGAGGCCCGAGGGCATGGAGAAGGCCCCCCACCTCAGACTGGCCTCGTTTTCCCTGGCTGGTCCCAGGCCCCCCTGCTCTACCCACTCTGACAATCTGTCCACTCTGGAAGGGCGCCTCCTGCCTCACACTGACCTCCTTTACTTGCCTGCTGGCCAGGCAGGAATCGCATTTCCCAAGCACCTGGCTCACCCAACAGCACCTGTCCCCCTCCTGTGTGTGAAATGCATGCCGCTACACAGGCAGGGCGCGTGTCTGTGCATCCATGTCATGTGCATAGCCTGTGTGGAGTCCCTGTGTGGCTGTCCAAAGGGATGGGGTCACTCACCGTGCCGTGTGTCATACTGCCTCATCTGCACCTCCTCCACGCAGTCAGCCGGGAACCAGCCTGTACGACCCTTCACGGTGCCCTCCCAGAAGCCACCCTCCCCGATGCTGAGCACTGGGGAGGAAGCCAGACAGGCTGTCAGCTGGGGGGGGGGGGGAGGCTGCACACGCCCCCGCCACCCCCTCCCACCCCCTCCGCCACTCCCTCCCACTCAACCCACTCCTGCCCCCCACCATTTCAGGCCACCCCACAACCTACTCTGTCCTCTCCCTCCATCATCTCAGGCTTCCCCCCTTCTCTCTCCTTCCTTCCGATCTAACATTCTCCAGGTCTCTCCCTGGTAAGATTTTGGGATCAACACATAACAGAAAAGCACACAGATGGGCAAACCACAGGATGGGCATGTGGGGGGCAGGAGGACACAGAGGCAAAGGCTGGGCCCCACTCCTGCTGCTGTCCCTTCCAGCTGACCTGTCACCCACCTCCTGGACCGAGCCCACCCTCACTCTGCCATCCACCCCAGGGGTCATCACAAGAGCACACGGTCATCCCGTCGTAGCCAGAGGATGAGTCAAGACCACCCGCACAGCCTCATGTTCCTCAGGCACCCCTGAGGGCAGAACTCCAACAACAACAGGGAACAGTGGTTCCCCCCGAAACAGAGAGCCCCTAGGGACAGAAACCCTGACCATTCAGAGACCCCTGAGAATTGTCACGGATGCACCCCACCACACCAGGGACCCAGGAACCACAAGGATTCCCAATGAGAAAACCCCAGAAATAACCCAGGAACCCCATTAGAGAAGGAACGTTTGTAATGGGATAGGATGCTTCAGATACACAGACCCCGTGACAGACACCCCCGTGACAAGCGGGGAGCTTCTGTCAAGACCCGGGAACCCCATAACGACAGACCACTCCAAGGATGCGCACGGCAGCGGCCCCGAGGCCCCCTCCCTGCCAGAGCCCCTCGCAGGGACACCAGTAATCCCCAGCGGCAGGCGCACCCCCCAACCACACCTGCAGGCACAGAGACCCCCAAAGGGACCGTCAGCCGCAGGAGGCCCCTGACAGCGCCCCACCCCCGCGGCCGCCCCGCCCCCCGCCGCGCCCCCCATTCCACCACCACCACCCCCCGCACCCCGCGGCCGCCCCGCCCCCTGCGCCCCCGCGCCCTCACCCTTCACGGCCTCGCCGCGGTGCAGCGGGATCTCGCCCTCGCCCTGCGGGCTGTGCGCCTTCACGGCAATGAACTTGCGGCCGGGCACCGCGCTGTAAAGTTTCCGCTTCGGGCCCCGGGGCGGCGGCGCGGGGGGCGCGGGGGGCGCCGGGCCGGGGCCGGGGCCGGGCGCGGGGCCGGGGCCGCCAGGGCCGCTCGGGCTGTAGACGAACACGTAGGTGACCGACGCGATGCCGGGGGCCAGCGGGCACGCGAAGCCGGCGCCCGGGGCCTCCATGGCGCGCGGCCCGGCCCCGCCGCCGGCCTCACCGCAGCCGCCGCCGCAGCGCCCGCCGCCCGCCGCCCGCCGCCGCCCGCCCGCCCGCCGGGGGCCCGGCCCGGGGCCGCTCCATGGGCCGCGCCGCCGCGCCCGGCCCGCTCCCGCCAGCGCACGAGCGCCCGCTCAGGGCTGCGGGGCCGCGGGGCTGCGCTCCCGGGCGCGCCAGGCTCGCTCCATGCCGCGGCCGCTCGCCGCCGCCCCCTCCCCGCCCGCGGCCGCGGCTCCTCCCTCTGCGGGCGGTGGCGGCGGCCGGGCCTCCTCCCTCCCTCCCTGCTCCTCTCCCGGTCACCCCGCCCACGAACCCCTACCCCCTCCCCAAAACGCTGCCCCCGCCCCGCGGACCCTACAGCAAGGGCCCACAGGATGGGATATGGGGGCTGTGGTGCTCCGAGGTGGGAAGGAGGGTCCAGGAGTGGGGCTGGGGTAGGTAGGGGCTGCAGAGAAACTTCAGGCCTCAGAGAAGCCTGGAACAGCCAGGAGGGCCCCCCCGCGCGTCGGGCCCCCTGCCCCTGCTGGCTCTGGTTCTGCCTCCTCAGGACCTCCCCTAGTGCCCTCCAGACCCGTGTCCTCTCCTCCAGGGCACCTGCCCCTGCTGTCCCATATGTCCCACTGACCACCCTCCCCAGCCAGTTCCTCCCTGGGGCTCCACCAGAACCTCATTCCTCCAACTCCCCCAGCTCAAAAACCTGTACTGGCTCCCCAGTACTTGGCAGGCCAAGTCCACATTTCTGGCCAACAGCCAGGCTCCATGGGACATGAGAACTAACCACACCCCAGTCACAGGTTAGGTGCATTCCCCCTCCCTCCACTGGGCTGCCAGAATCCTCAACTACCCTAGATCCCACTCCTTGGGTTATCAGACCCCCTTCCCTCTGGGATGCGAAGGCAGGTGGCCAGCCATGGTTGCAGGGTGGGCTCCCCCAACAGGGGGCCCCAGATGGAGACACCACTGGTCACATGAGCTCACCTTGGCCAGCCTCTCCCTGGTCCAGAGGAGAGCTCTACCCCAACACCCTCTTCCTCCTCAGTGCCCCAAACAGCCTCAGCCTCTCCGGAGGACTGCAGATACTCTACCACGCACCAAGGCAGTCCCTCACCGGGACCACTACCCATCCTTGGGTCTCAGCTGTCAGTGTCCTTCCAAGACCAGCTGGGATGCTCAGTGCACACCAGGTTCCTGGTAAATGCTGGTGAAAACACTGACCCTGCCACCCCTCCAAACGAGTAGCCTGGAGTCTGCGGTTTTCTGTGTCTGGGGCAACCCCACAGCTCCGATGGAGCTGCCCTTCTAGGGAACAGAGACAGCTCTGAGTTTCACTTCAGGCCCCTGGGCATCTAACCCTTAGGTCCCACGGGCCTAAGCAAACACTTCAGGGAGAAGTTTTGGGGTGGGACAGATGCTGTGGGGTCTAGCAGGGCCTGACCCGGCATTGGGCAGAAAGGCAGGGCTACAGAAGACACCACACTAGGAGGGCCCCGGGGGGGTGGGTGGGAGAGGACAGTGCTGCCCCCACAAGGCTCCTGCTGCACCCCAAGCCCTGAGCCCCATACTCTGCTGAGACTTAGAGGTTCTGGGAGTCAGACAGGCCTTGCTGGGCCCAGCAGGCTGCTTACTAGCCCTGTGATAGTGGACAGGCCACTCACCCAACCCGGGCACCATAAAAATGGTGTTAATAGAGCAGAGCCTTGAGACACCATTCAAGCCAAATGAGATGTTTCGAGTCCACCAGCTGCAGTGGGGGGCAAGGGCGTGAGAGCTGGCACCATGCAAACAGCCTGCCCTTTATGAAACCCATTCATCCGAGAAATGTCGCCTTAGCACCTTCAGGGCGCCTGGCTCTAGGAAAACTACAGGAAGTGACACAGTGCCTGACCTCAAGGGTCAGGGATTCCCGCAGGGAGAAGAGAGCCCGTGATGGGCAGGAGATCCCAGCTGAGCCCTCACCTCCCAGGTCATTCCAGGAAGGCTTCCTAGGGGGAGGAAATAGCTGGACCATAATTAGGCCCGTCTTACTGAGGCACAGAGAGGTTAGGCCACTCGTCCAATGTCACACAGCCAATGACTCAAAAGCCATACTTGATCCAGCTAGTCCCTCTGCAGAGCCAGTGCCCTCTCCACCCCCAATCTCAAGGGCACCTGGGCCCAGGCTGCCTGCTCTACGTGCAAGGAGGCCACGTCCTCCCCATGGCCCTGGTCTCTCAGAGTCTGAGGGCTTGGGATGGGGGTAAAGAACAGAAACCGCAGAATCCTGTGGGGGTACAGTCTCGAGGAGGGCAGAGCATAGACCAGGACTCCCCATGGGGGCAGGGCCGAGTTGTGAGCCCCCATGGAGTGACAGCTCCACCACCGAGTCCCACCCCTGACCAGCAGTTACCCTCAGCCCCCACCTGACCCCACACTGCCCAGCCCTGCCCTATGCCACCCTTGTCCTCTTCCCTGCCCCCACAGTGACCTTTCTGACCACAGAGCTGACCACACCCTCTCCACCCAATATCCTCCCTCAGATGCCCACTATCCTCCAAGCAAGTCCCAGGTCTAACCTGAAACCACGATCCATGGGCCTCACCTTCCCCTCCCTACCCCCAGAGACCTGGCTTGTGGGGAAGGAGCTTGCCCTAACCCTGGACATAGCCCATCACTGCACAGGTGCCCAGCACCACCAGGCCTCTCCCCACTTCCATACGGCCCCCTCCTGGCTCAGGAGCTGGCACCCCATATGCCCCGACTCCACTGAACCCCTCCAGCCTCCTCCTACCTGATCTTGCTTTGGCTGCCTCTGGCTGCTACGTGGCCACTGATGTCGTTCTCCTGCTCGCCGTGCCGGTCGCGGTCCTTCTCCTCCTGTAGGCGCTGGAGCAGCAGCTGGTGGGGGAGGCTTCGTAGAGAGGGCCCGGGAGAAGCTGCCAGCTGCACCTCACCTTTCAGGTTGATGTCGCTGGCTGAGCGCTGCAGGGGCCGTGGAGATGCCAAGCCACTGGGGCCGGCCAGCCGCCGGCGCTTCGCATAGCTGGGGGTTTCCCTGAATGGCACTGAGGTGGGGAGACACAGGTGAGACTAAGCGGCCAAAAGGGTTGCCAACTTGCCTTGTTTGCCTGGGATTGTCCTGGCTTTAAAACAGGAACTCCCTCAATCCTAGGCAAACTGGGACCTCTGATCACCCTACAACTGCTGCTGAAAAGCTGCATCTCACTCAACCTCCAGGATCAGGAGCCTCCTCTCAGCCAAATGAGGACTTAGAGAAGCTCAGCTCTGATCTTGGATCTGCCCACTGTACAGGCCTCAGGAGAGACAGACCAGGCCACATGTGACAGCTCTTACCAGGCTACTGATATATAGGACCATTTGCTATAAACTGCAGCCAGGAAAATTGCAAAAGAGTTTCTAGACCAAAAGTTGACAAACTTTTGTTGCAAAGGGGCAGATAATAACTATTTCAGGCATTGCAAGCCATATAGTTTCTGCCACAAAAACTCAACTCTACCATTGCAGTATGAAAGTAGCCACGGGTAATATACATCAGGGAGTAGGCTTGGATGAGTTCTAATTAAACTTTACTTAAAAAGCAGGTAGTGATTAAAGAAAACATGATCCATTATATGCCGTCTATAACAGACTCCTTTGTAGATCCAAAGACACAAATAGATTGAAAGTGAGAAGATGGAAAAAGATATTTCATGCAAATAGTTATCAAAAGAGAGCTGGGATGGCTATACTAATAACAGACAAAACAGATTTTAAGTAAAAAATTGTTATAAGAGATAAAGTGGGATGTTATATATTGACAAAAGGATCAGTTCAATAGGAATTGAATTGTTATATTCAATTATAATAACTATAAACATATATGTACCAAACAACAGAGCCCCAAAATATACAAAGCAAACACGTACAGATTGAAGGGAGAAATACACATTTCTACATAACAGAGTTTTCAATACTCCACCTTCACTAATAGAAGCTCAGTAAGGAAATAGAGGAGTTGAACAACACTATAAACCAACTACCTAACAGACATACACAAAGCACTCCACCCAACAACAGCATAATATACATTTTTCTCAAGTGTACATAGGACATTCTCCAGGATAAATCAAATGGCAGGCCATAAAACTAGCCTCAGTAAATTTTAAAAGACTGAAATCATATAACGAATCTTCTCCAATCACAATGGAATGATGTTACAAATAAACAAGAAGAAAACCGTAAAAGATACAAACATGGAAATTAAACAACTCAAACAACAAATGGGTCAAAGAAGTAATCACAAGGGAAGTTTGAAATTAGTTTGAGGCAAATGAAAACAAAAATACAACATACCAACGCTTATGGGATGCAGTGAAAGCAGTTGTCAAATGGGAGATTTATAGCTGCCTACATGGAAAAAAAGGAGAAAGATCTCAAATAATAACCTAACTTTACACTGAAGGAACTAGAAAAAGAAGACTGAACTAAAACCAAATCTACCAGAAGAAAAGAAATAATAAAGATGAGGGTAGAGATAAATGAAATAGAGAATAGAAAAACAATGAAGAGAATCAACAAAACCAAAAGCTAGTTCTTTGAAAATAAAATCAACAAAATTGACAAGTCTTTAGCTACACTTACTAAGGGGAAAAAAAGAGAAGATTCAAATTACTAAAATAAGAAATGAAAGTGAAGTCATTACTACCAACCATACAGAAATAAAAAGAATCATAAGAGAATATTATGAACAATTGTTTGCCAATGAAATAGGTAATCTATAAGCAACAGAGAAATTC
Organism: Myrmecophaga tridactyla; assembly: GCA_004026745.1. Lineage (NCBI taxonomy): Eukaryota > Metazoa > Chordata > Mammalia > Pilosa > Myrmecophagidae > Myrmecophaga > Myrmecophaga tridactyla. The sequence goes on along the minus strand of PVIY010038063.1, from coordinate 10,163 downwards.
CTAGAAACACACAAATTAACTAAAAATAGTTTAGTTTAGAAAAAATTAGAAATAGAAAATATGAACAGACCTGTAAAAAGTAAGGAAATTGAATTGGTAATCAAAAACCTCCCAACAAAGAAAGCTCCAGTACCAAATGGCTTCATGGATGAATTCTAACATCTAAACAAAAATCAACACCAATCCTTCTCAAATTCTTCCAAAAAACTGAGGGGACAGAATACTTCCTAAATCATTCTATGAGGTCCATATTACACAAATACCAAAGTCAGGTTAAAACATCACAAGGAAACTACAGATCAATAACTGCTGATGAAAATAGATGCAAAAATCCTTAAAAAAACATAAGCCAACTGAACCCAACGGTACATTAAAAGGATTATTCACCATGACCAATTGGGATTTACCTAGGAGTGCAAGGGTGGTTCAACATAACAAAAGCAACCAATGCAATACACCATATAAATAGAACAAAGAAACAAACACATGATCATCTCAATTGGTAGAGAAAAGGCATGTGAAAAAATCCAACCCGTTTTCATGATGGAAGCACTCAGAAAACTAGCAATAGAATGGAACTTTCTCAATGAGATAAAGCACATTTATGAAAAACTCCAGCTAACATCCTACTCAACGGCAAAAGACTGAAAGCTTTCCCCATCAGATCAGGGCCAACGCAAAGATGCCCACTTTCATCACCATTATTCAACATCATACTGAAAGTTCTAGCCAGGGCAATCAGACAAGAGAAATTAAAGGCATCCCAACTGGAAAGGAAGGTTAAAACTACTACTATTCACAAATTACATATCCTACATAGTGAAAACCCCATAGACTCCAGACAAAACAACTACCAGAGTTAATAAACGAACTCTGCAAAACTGGAAGGTACAATTGCAATATACAAAAATGCAGCCATGTTTCTAAACACTAGCAATGAACAATCCAAAGGAAATAAATAAAACAATTAATTCCATTTACAATAGCATCCAAAAGAATAAAATACTTACAAGTTGCCAAAAGAAAGTAAAGAAGACCTAAATAAATGGAAGGATATCTCATGTCATGGATTGGGAGACTTAATATTGTTAAGATGGTAATACTGCCCAAAGCGACCTACAGAGTCAATGCAACCCCATCAGAATTCAAATGGCCCTTTTTGTAGAAATGGAGAGACCTGATCGTCAAATTCATATGGAATTTCAAGGGGCTCCAAAAACCAAAACAATCTTGAAAAAAAGAAGAACAGAGTTGGAAAACTCACACTTTCTGATTTCAAAACTTACTACAATGCTAGAATCGTGTAAACAGTGTGGTACTGACATAGACTTATAGAACAACAGAATCAAAATGCGAGTCCAGAAATAAATACACACTCTATGGACAAATGGTTACTGACATTGACAATGTGCCAAGGCCATTCAATATGGGGTGAGGGGGAGTAATAATGTTCAACAAATGGTGCTGGAAAAGCTAGAAATCCACATGCAAAAAGTGAAGTTGGACCCCTATGTCACACCATATACCAAAAACTAATCAAAATGGATCAACAAGCTAAATAAGAGGTAAAACCATGAAAATCTCAGGCGAAAACTTACAGGTAACCATTTACGACCTTGGATTTGGCAATGGATTCTGAGCTATACCAAAAGCACGAACAGCAAGGGAAAAAAAGGCAAACGACTTCATCACAATTAAAACTTGTACATCAAAGGACATTATCAAGAAAGTGATAAGAAAACCCACCAAATGAGAGAAAATATTTGCAAATCATATATCTGATAAGGGTCTAGTATCCAGAATATATTAAGAACTCTTACACTCAATAGCAAAAAGGCAACACAACTTGGCAAAGGACTTAGACATTTCCCCAAGAAGATAAATGACCAACAGACACATAAAAAGATGCAAAACATTATCAGCCATTGAAGAAATGCAAATCAAAACAATGAGATACCACTTGAATGCTAATTAAAAAAAAGTGTTGACAAAATGCAGAGAAACTGAACCCTTCACATATTGTTGAGAAGAATATAAAATGCTTCAACTGTTGTACAAAACAGTTTGGTGGTTTCTCAAAAAGTTAAAGTCAGTATAAGTCCCAACAATTCCACTCCCAGGTTATCTACCCAAAAGATTCAAGACCAAGTAGCCAGACAAGATGTGGGGTTCACAGCTGCAATATCCAAGATGGCCACAAGGTGGCGGCAACAAGAGCCACCAGAGGGAGTGGATGGACAGGCACGCACAGGGCAGAGCTTCCCAGGCCATGAGCGCCAGTGAGGTTCTGTCACAAGAGTCCCACATTGTGTGATTCCACTGCCCTGCGATGCCCAGAATAAGCAAATCTACGGCGGCCGCAAGCAGATGGGCAGGGGCCAGGAGAGTGAAGTGCTTTTGGCACGGGGCTCCTTTCAGAGAGAAGTCTGCAGTGAGTGGCAGCACATGCCACTGCCCTGTGCACCTTATATGCTTTGTTATAAGGTGAATTTCACTTCATTTTTTTTTGTTATGCAGGTGGTAGGTAGGTCGGGATTGACCTGTGGGCAGTTTTCCAGCCACCACTCTGGACACACTAGCTACCTAGCTCCCACGGGGGAGGCTCGAAGGCACTTCCCTGGGCTCTGCGGAAAGGATGTGGGACATCAAGTCCCTGTAAAGGTGCCTGGGGGGGCAGGTAGGAGGGGGGGAGACAAGGCGGACCCCAGGGTTCTCCGAGCCAGGGTCCACACCCCAAGTACCTGCCCGCCCAGGTCGCCAGGGCGCCTGCTCCTGGAGGGAACCGTACTGCCCCTATACAGCCCCAGCCTATAAACCGGGTTAGCCCTGGAGGCTCTCTGGGCAACGACGGGGCTCACAGCAGGTACAAAGGACGCTGAGCCTGCCCTCCAGAGACGGGCCACCCCTCCCAGTCATGGGGTACTTGGACAGTGAGTGGACAGGGAGCCCACATGGAGCCCCTCTGCTGACCACACCAACACAGCCTGCACACAGATGGCAAGCCAAGGCAGCGGCCACCCCCAAAGGCCCAGTCTGTCTACCTCTCAGGGCAGGGTGCCTCAGCCAGCTGACAGGATGCCTTGGACAGGACCACTACAAGCTCCTGCTGCTCCAACCACCCGGGCCCTGGCAGGACAAACCCGCTGGCCAGAAGGCCCAGTGGCGAAGGATGCAACTGACTCCTGAAAGTCCCCTAAACTCAGGAGAAACTGAGGTATGACAGTCCTGAGCAGCTTCCCCAAGGCCAGACAAGAAACCCTACATTGGCCAGACAAGAAACCCTGCATCATCCAGACAAGGGACCGCCAGGCCACACACCCCTACCCAGCCCTTCCCTGACCTGAATCTCAACCCCAACCTGCACCCCAGCAGCTCAGTGCTTGCTGTACAAAGGGGACAGGCTGGCATGAGGCCTGCTGTATACAAGGTGAAGCCTGGTGTGAGGCCTGCAATATGCAAGGTGAAGCATGGTGTGAGGCCTGCTGTACGCAAGGTGAAGCCTGGCATGGGGCCTGCTGTATGCAAGGTGTACCCTGGTGTGGGACCTGTTGGATGCAAGGCGTAGCCTGGCATGAGGCCTGCTGTATGCAGGGGGTGGCCTGGCGTGGGGCCTGCTGTATACAAGGTGAAGCCTGATGTGAGGTCTGCTATATGTAAAGTATAGTCTGTATAAGGCCTGCTGTATGCAAGGTGAAGCCTGGCATGAAGCCTGCCATATGCAAGGTGTAGTCTGGTATGAGGCCTGCTGTATGCAAGGTGTAGCCTAGTGTGATGCCTGCTGTATGCAAGGTGTAGCCTGGTATGAAGCCTGCTGGACGCAAAGTGTAGCCTAGCGTAAGGCCTGCTATATGCAGGAGACAGGCTGGTATAGGGCCTGCTGTATGCAGGGGGTAGCCTGACATGGGGCTTGCTGTATGCAAGGTGAAGCCTGGTGTGAGGCCTGCTGTATGCAAGGTGAAGCCTGGTGTGAGGCCTGCTGTATGCAAGGTGAAGCCTGGCACAAAGCCTGCTGTATGCGAGGTGTAGTCGGGGGTGCAGCCTGCTGTATGCAGGGTGAAGCCTGGCATGGGGCCTGCTGCATGCAGGATGAAGACTGGCGTGGGTCCTGCTGTATGCAGGGTGTAGCACCCCCAACACTCATGGCAGAAGGGGAGCCTGGAGTCTGTGTTCCTGCATATCACAGCAGAAGAGCCAGCCCACTCAGAACCACACAGAACCCAAGGGAGCCAAGGAGGGGTCCCAGCGCAAGTGAACCTTTATGGGAGTATAGGTTCTGAGGGGTGTCGCCAAGACCACTGCCAGAAGCCTCCAAGGCCTGGGTGGGAGGGGCCTCCCATTCCCCACACCTGCCCTGGAGACCTATTCCAGCCTGCCCTGAGTCCGTGCATCCCCTCTCACATGGGTGTCCCATCCTGGACCTGATGTGCCCACCCCAGGGGCACCACTGGCCTGAACCCAGTCTCAACCTAACTTGTCCCTATGCCAGCACTGGCCCCAACACAGCTGTGGTCTTGGCCCTCTGCTGCCCATGCCATGGCATTTGTGCCCCCAACTGAGCACTGGCCGCTTAGAGATCGCTGCAGGAGGAAACTCAGGCATGAGGCGCCAGAACAGTCCCCTAACCCCCAAGTCTGGTGACCCCAATAACCTACACGAGCCCACATCAGCGACAGCTCACCAACATCAGAGTCTTTGTGGGTCTTGATGACTTCAGCCAGCTCAAAGTTCCCTGCGATGATGGCCACCTGAGGAAAAGGGGGCATCAGAAGGGGGCACAGAGGGCAGGGGGAGTGGAGGGAGAGGAGTAGGCAGGGGACAGGGGTGGGGGGGCCCAAGGGGTGGGAGGAGTGGAGGAGGAGGAGGCAGGGGCAGACCTCAACGGTCTCCCCTCCCCCTCCCTCCTGGGTTGGGTCCCCACGCTTGGACCCCAGATCCCTCTGCCAATAGGCACGTGCTCCCTGAGTCCCCTACACAGGTGACCAGTGTCCTAGCCTAGCCAGTCCAAAGGGTATTCTGTGACTTTAGTGCTAAAAGCAGGAAAGTGCTGGGCATATGGGGCACATGGGTCACTGCTGGACATCGCCCCCACAAAGGCAGGTTGAGGCCCAGCCCCGGCCTGGGCATGGCCCCATATGTTCAGAGACCTTTGAAGAGGGGCTTGGCTGAGAGGTGGGCCTGGGCCCCATGGCACTGACGTCCACCAAGGCCAAGGGAACTAGACATGGAGTGAAGCCTCAGGGAGCAGTCAGGGGTCGTCAACAGGTCCCAGAGAAGGGGACACGCCATGTGCAAGGCCATGGGACGGGAAGTCCAAGGACCCCTACAACGGCTGGCTGGACAAAAGCCACCAAGCCTGGGCCGGCCCATCCAGGAGCGTCCCAACAGCCATCCTGACTGAGCCCCCACATGTGCATCCACCCACCACAACAGCAGCACCACCGCCCCTCAGACCCACCCTTCCACGCCCGCCCCCTTGCCCTTGCCCTGGCTCCATCGTCCTTCCCTGAAGCAGCACCACCCTGTGTGGGCGCTGCCTGGGCCAACCCCTGCTCCCCACCTCATGGTGGACCTGGGGCTCCCGAGCTGAGGGCCAGCCCCCTTGCCCCGAGGCACCCCGCACCAGCCCCCCAGCCCCAAGGCACCCCGTACCTGGAAGGCTGTCTGGCTATTGAAATTGCGGACGTCCTTGTTGGCTCCACGGAAAAGGAGGACACGTGCACAGCTCTCCTGGGGTGGGAGGGACAGTGCAGGGCCATGATGGGCAGGTGAGAGACACAGGTGGGGCCGTGCCCCCGCCCCCTGCCTCAGCACGCACACCTGGTGAGCAGGGCGCCTCCATACATGCTGGGACTCACACTCACAGGTTCAGAGCCCACACAGGTAACTGGGCTGAGCGGGCACAGCTGTGCACACACAGAGCCCCACCTGCCCCAGAGTGTCTGATTCACACCTGACATGCAGAACACAGGTGTGCACGTGTAGGTCTGGGGCACATTGCAGGGCACACCTGAGCATAAGTGCACACACATGTACATGTGCGGCCACACCTGACCAGCCAAGCAGGGGTGTAGGCCCCAACCCTGCAGGTCCACAGCAGGTCCACAGTGGGTCAGGCGCACACTCAGTCGCACCTGGTTGTAGAGAGCGCAGATGTGCAGGGCTGTGTTCCCTGAGGCGTTCTGAGCCCCCATGTCAGCTCCATAGAAGAGCAGGTGTTCCAGGTGCTGCACGTGCCCGAAGCGGCAAGCCTGGGGGAGGCAGGTGCTGCAGAGGCCGCTGAGGCCAGGACCCCCACCCCAAAGAAAAGCTGGAACCCCCACCCCACAGAGAGAGGCCAGGCCCCCCACCCAAAGATGGAGGCCAGGGCCCCCACCCCAAAGAGAGAGGCCAGGCCCCCCAACCCAAAGATGGAGGCCAGGACCCCCACCCCAAAGATGGAGGCTGGTACCCCAAAGATGAAAGCCGGAGCCGTACACCCAAGCGCCCACCTGGTGGATCTCCTGCCAGCCGTTCTCATCAGTGGTCCCCAGCCGAGCGTGGTCATGGAGGAGCAGCTCGCAGCACAGGGCGTCCCCCCCGCCCAGGGCGCTGTGGTACAGGGGTGTCAGGCCACGGCTGTCCTTGTAGTCGGGGGACGCCCCCAGGTCCAGCAGGGTCTGGGGGAAGGAGCCTCCATGTCCACTAGGGTCCTGATCCACCCGCCCCCACCCCAGGCCAGGCATGCCATACTGACTGTCAGCGCAGCTGCGTTCCGCCGCCTGGTGGCACAGTGCACAGCTGTGAGCCCATCCCGAGTGCGGAAGTCCAGGTGCGCGCCGCCGTTCCGCAGCACCTTGAGCAGGTCAGCCGCGTTGTCCAGCTGGGTGGCGAGGCTCAATGGGCACTCTGCGTTCAGGGCCAGGCCAGAGTCACAGGCGGCCCCCAACACAGCCAGGGGTCTGAGCCACCCCCTTCCTGCCCACTCACCTCCTGAGTCAGGGTCGTGGAAATTTGGGTCCAGCCCCTTATCCAGCAGGCGGGCGACCTTGTCCGTGCTGTGTAGCTGGACGTACTCCATGAACTTCTTCAGGTTCGCCTGAAAGGCATGTCCCAGTCAGCCCCGCCCATTGCCCAGACCTGCACCTGCCTGCCTCTGGCCAGCTCAGCCACCTGCCGGGCAGCCACTGCCCTGCCCCCATTGCCCCAGCCTTGCACACACACCTGGCCATGACCCACTCACTGCTCTGAGCCCCTCTTGCGTCCTGGCACCAAGTCCACATCTGGACCCCCAGCAGGCTGGCGCCTGGCCACATCCTGAGCCGATCCACCCAGGACCTCTCGCCTTGTTAATGTCCTTCCCTTGTCCTCCCTGCCACATGGCTGGGCCTGGTGCTTCAGTCACACATTAATCCACTCATAAAGAAGTGAATTAATGCCTTGAGGACGCTGCCATGGGGCAAGCCCTCAGGACGGTGGGACAGTGACCAGGGGAAAGGGATTGTCTGAGACCTGAGGGAGAGAGCGCGAATGTTCACCGAGAGGTGGCAAGACCTAAAAGCAAGTGGGTCACTGAAGGACCAAGAGCCATGTGTCATGTTGGTCACCAAGAGAGGAAGCATTTGCAGGAAAAGAGACCCATGGGGGAGGGATCCAGTATGACAGGGCCACAGCAGGACCAGTGCAGGGAGGGGGGCCTTCCACAATGACCTCTGTCCAGCCCCAGAGCCACGGCCACCAACCATCCCTGAGCCACAGTCACTGACCATCAGAGCCACAGCCTCTTGCACCTGATCCTCCAACACCAGCCCCGTCCTTTCACCCCAGCCCCATCTTCTCACCCCTGCCCCGGAGCCCACTGCAGGCCCCCTGGCCCCCGCGCTGTCTGCACCATCAGCTGCTGACCACCCAGCACCAGCCACACAGCCCAACCCAGCCCAAGCCCCAGATGAGTGGAGGAAAAAGCAGCTGAGGCTGGGGAAGCTGGGGGGACAGGCCCAGTGGGGAGGGCGGGGAACCTGTAGAGCTCCTTCCAGGGCAGCACCTCACCTTTGTGTGAAGCTTCGCAAACTGCTTATCATCAATGAGATTCTGGGCATAGACCCGTCGCTTGTATCGAAACTGCTCAGAAAAAGAGGTGCCAGTGAGGCAGCGGGCGAAGCAGTGACTGGACCTCGCCCAGCATAGCCAGCACTGCACGCCTCCCAGGCTCACTCTGGACCCCAGCCCTGCCTGTACTGTCCCCGAGAACCCACTGCGGCCCGCAGGGCATGGCAACCTGACTACCACCCAAGCCTGGGGGCAGCCCCTAGGTGCCCCCGCGCTCAGCTGTGGTGCCGGTATTGGCGACAGAAGGTGCCACCGAGCCGTCCCCTTCTGGCCTCATTCCCACCCCAGAAGCCCCTGGAAAGCCCTGCTCTTCCCCCAAGACCCTGGCCCAGTTCACCTTCCTAGGCCACCCCTGCCCAAGGCAGAGGTGACCACCAGGGAGACCATGCAGGCTGCCCACCCGCTCCCCACCCCCAGCTTGGGTCCGCCGTGTCAGCACTGTCTGGGGCTCAGTCTGTGTCCCCAGGCCTGCAGGAAGCTCTGGACACTGCAGCGGGAGGGCAGGAGCAAACACAGGAGGCTCCACCGTCAGGAGGGATCCGGTGTGCAAAGGGATGACCACAAGTTCACACTGCCCATGGCCTGGCACTGCTCCTGCTCACAATGCTCCCTGCACAGACCCACGATCACAGCTCACACGGCATATGCTCACCTAGCACATGCTCACATGACACACAACTCACACAGTTCACAGTTCCCACTGCTCACGCTCACACTCACATGCCTCACAGCAGACTTCACACAGCTCATGGCTCACAGTTCACACTGCTCACACTCACAAAGCTCACAGCTCACACGGCTCACACAGCTCACGCTCACAGCACACAGCTCACATGGCTCACACTCACAGGGTACACGGTTCACACTGCTCACACTCACATAGCTCATGCTTACATGGCTCACGGCACACTTCACACAGCTCATGGCTCACAGTTCACACTGCTCACACACAGTTCACTGCTCACAAGACACATGGCTCATGGCTCACCTAGCTCACACTCACACTTTTCACACTCACACCGCTCACGTTCACTGCTCACTCTCACACAGCTCACGGCTCACAAGACACATGACTCATGGCTCATGGCTCACACAGCTCACACCGGACACATGGCTCCCAGCTCACCCAGTCTACAGTTCACAACAGCTCACGGCACACTACACAGCTCATGGCTCGCGCTCACACGGCTCACGCTCACACGGCGCCCGCTCCCGGCGCACACTCTCGCCTTCCTCACGGCCTGCCCTCCTCCCACCCGCGCCGCGCCCACCGCCGCGCACCTCCAGGTAGGGCAGGGGCGTGTCGAGGCTAGGCGGGTACTCCCGCAGGAGTCGCTCCTCGTCCAGGAACTTGCCGGCGCGGCCCCGGGAGGGCGGCTGGAACAGCCCGTAGTTGAGCGCGTCCTGCAGGCTGTGGTTGAGGGCGCAGAGTACGCGCTGCCGGGCGGCCCACACCGGCGCGGCCGGGTCCAGACGCAGGCACTTCTGCGGCGGAGCGGGCGGTGAGCGCGCAGCCGGCACCGCCCGGAGACTCCGCGGGCGCCCGGGCCCCTGCAAACCCAGCCGGAGGCCGGGCGGCAGAAGCCGGAGGCGCGGACCCCGCGCCTGGGAGTCTGGCGGACGAGGCCCCGCCCCGGGGGCTGGGCTTTCCTGGCCCCGCCCCGGCAGTGGGGAGGGTCCCGGCGGAGGTGGCGGGGGAGGGGTGAGTGGCCGCGGGCCGCGGGACCCGGGACCCGGGCGCGAACTGGGGGCGGGGGGCTCACCGTCTGCTGCAGGTCCGGAACGCCGATGCGCACGACCACTGCGCTGGCCCCGGGGCCGTCCATCGCCGCACCCGGGCCGGGGCCGCCCGAGGCCGGGAGCGGGGCGCGCGGGGGCTCAGCGCGGCGCCCCGGCCCCCCCTTATCCCCCTCCGGGGCCCCGTTGGGCGCGCTACGCGGGAGGGGGCCGGGGGGGGCCGGGGCCGGGGCCGGCGCGGAGGGCAGCGGCGCCGGGGGCTCCGCAGAGGCGGCGGCGGCGGAGCGGCTCAGCGGCATCCGCTCAGCTCGGCGCTGCCTTCCCCGGGGGCGGGGGCGGCG
>PVIY010038062.1:0-24190 GCA_004026745.1 Myrmecophaga tridactyla | reverse complement strand
ATACTTAAAGATTCTTTTAATCCTTCTCTATGTCTACCCCCTTTCCCCTCTTGTTGTAGACCGCCCACTTCCGTAGCTCGCCACAAACCCACAACCCTTCCTGTTTTTCTCCTCTCTTCTCTAATTATAGCTCTACACCTGCCTAAAGCTTAGCAACGGCCTCCTAGCTTGTATGATTGGCTGTCACCTCCCTGACGTGTAAGCCCTAAACTCCGCCCCTTCCCCGAATGTACTTAAGCCCTGCGCTTTCCGAGCTCTGGGTCATCGATCGAGCCCCAGGGTTTCCCAACCCCAAATGTCTCGCTCCTTGGGTCCCTGGGTGGCCCATCCCGGTGTGTATCAATAAAGCTTTAACCCGCATTTGGCCTCAGTGAAGACTTCTCTCGCGACCGCTGGCTGAGGAAAGTGCCGGCTCCGGCTTACCCAGGTTAATTCTCTGCGAGCTCGCCCCCAAACCCACCCAGTGTACCATTTCACCTGACACGGCTGAAGCAATCTGCGGCACTACTCTCTCTGAATCTCCTTAATTCTCCAAAATGTTTCCTCTTTTACAGGACTCCAATAAACCAGTCAAGACTTACCCAAATGGGAGGAGACATGTCATCACCTATTCCAGTTTAATAACCACTCTTGATTAAATCTCATCATCCAGGGAGATGATCTGATTACAGTTTCAAACATACAGTAATGAATAGGGATTATTCTATCTTTTTGAAATGGGATTTTTATTAAAACATGGCTTTTCTAGGGGGCATACATCCTTTTAAACCAGCACAGTTAGCTTTCATATTTAAGGGTAAGAGCTAACAGTATACAAGGAATTTAAGGAAACAGGATGTTTTAGATGCTGAAAACATAGGAGTACAGGATGTCATGGGAAGAAAAGGAAATATGGAGATGTCTAGAAACAGGCAAAGGTCAGTGAAGGGCAGGAGTTGGTAAAAGGCATGAAGGACCTAAACTATATGGGGAATTAAATATTATTAGGAGGAGAATGGATAATGGATAGGGTAGGCATGTCCAGGGGGTTATTTGTGTTCCAAGATACAGATAGAGGGAAGGATGGTGAGATGGAATTGGGAAAGTTAATGGGCCATGGAGGGCAAAATAGGAGCAAGAAGATGAACCAGTCAGGCAAAGAAACTGGGCACAAGTAGGTAAAAGGTCCCTGGAGAAATGGGCAGGGATTATACAGTTTTGGTGATACATGGGGGTCATGGGGAAGCTGGAGAATCCTGATGCTTGGGGAATAGGGATTTGAGAGCCTATTTGAGGCAGAGTAGTCCAAGAATTGGCTGAATTTTCTAGAATGGGGAATAGGGGGATCATGTGGGGACTTTATGTCCAAAAATCAATCGGATGAAGGTAGAATCTAATGATTGAATTCCAGGAGTGTCAGGTGAATGTACATGGTATTCAGGAGACATTTGGGAAATATCTAAAGGTCACTGGCATGGTGGTGTGGAGGCTTCAGAGGGAGAAAAAGGAAGGATGGGAGGGTCCAGTGCAGATTGGGATGAAAGAAGTTCACATTGATCAATCCATATTCAGCTCATGAAACAAAAATAGCTTTCATCCTTTAGGCAAATACTTATCTGCCTAGAACATCTGATAATCTATTTTAAATGTTGGAGAATAAATGGTGCGCAAGGGAAGCACACTCATTATGTTTAAAAAATATGGCTAGATAGTCCATAGTGCAGATAAATATTTGGGATTCCTGAGTTTAAATTAAGCCCTTCCATTTAAACACTTATTACTGTATTTTTTATTGCTTCAGTATCTTGTCAGCATTGTGGAGATAGTACCTTTGCCCATATCCTAGGGTCATCCAAAGATAAAATGAGCATATTCAAGGTTCCCTGCACCATATCTGGACATGGCAGACACTACACCCACTACATTTTCTTATAGTTCTTAAGTACAGTGTTTAGGAACATCAAGTCTTTAGTTGGCTAGCTGTCTTTAAGCCCCAGCTTTAGACAGCGGTAATAATCTTCTCCTGACGATTTGCTCTATTTCTTTCTGGTACAGCAGATTTTCTCATGCCTATTCCATTTCTGTGTGACTGATTTGTTACAATTCCAACGTGGCCAGGAGAATTCCAGATGAATTTGTAGCATTACTTGCAATAGTGCTGACAACTTGGGGCTTTTCTATGAACACGTGGACGTGGTATATCATATGTCTTGCAAGAGATAGAATCCTATATGCAGAAATATATATTTTCAAATTGCGATGAATGTTCTCATTTTGGCCATCAAATTTGAAGTAGCCAGTAAAGAACCTTCAGAACATCAAGCCATGTACCTTCATTAGAAGACGGTGAGATGGTTTGTTTTCACTTAGTTTAGTAAGAGACAAAAGTACATAACTTTATATTTTGCAGTCTGATGGGGAAAAATGAATAAGGTTGTAAATATACTTTTTCTCCTGATCATCACTCTGGTTGGAGACATTTTCAATTTAACCTGACCATTTGGATTACGTTTCACATTGAATTTAGTTTTATGTATCCATACCTATTTATCTGGTTCATTTTCATTATCCATATATATGAGAAGAAACCCTAATATATATGTGTGCCATCTTCGTCCACAGCATCCCTGCAGGCTGATGCTCATCCACACAACAGGAACAGATCCATCTTGGATCCTAGTCTTACTATTTGACTCCCTGTAAAGAAACCTCCACATGAAATCTGCTTGCCATGAAAGGTCTTCTATCCAAAAATCTGAATTAAACTTCTCATCTCATGAACAAACCAAAGGACAGAAAGTAGATATCACTGAATCTCCCCAGCTAGCCTCCAATCACATTGTTCAGCACATTACCCTGGCTGCCAAGATCACAGCCAACATTCATGATGTATCCTCCTCTTGTTTTTGCAGCTTGCCTGATGTAAACTCAAAACTAGCATATAGCCAAGCACATGTAGATTGGGTCAGGACTACAAACTCTGCATCTAGACCTTAGTCAAGAGGGCTTTCCAGATCCACACCCAGACTTGCCAGAACCCCAGAAACATACTCATTATCTTCCAGACTATTCATGACATGCAGAGACCTAATCTGTGGGCCAGCCACTCCCTTCAGCCTCCCCCCACCAATACAATTCAACTTGTTCCTAAAAGGTCAAACCAAGTGTCCAGAACGATACCTTTCCTGGAACCTACAGCTGATCTCAGTCTTCCCCCAATACAATTCAATTAAATCCTATCCAGGTCTGTACTGTACCTCAAATTCCACCAACTAGCCATGTTCCATGAAAGCACCTCTTATAACCTTCACAAGATTACACATGAATTTTGGAGCTCCAGATACATAATATCTCCCTAATTCCATGCTCCTTAGATGCCTACACATCCTGGTCAGAATGGAATCTGAAGAACAGTGTCTCTGTGTTCCAGTGAGTGCATCTCTGAGGACCTTGTGGTCTCTTCATTCTTTCAGGAGAGAGACTGGGAGTGAGAAGAACCTCAATGTCAGAGAGGATTCAGAGTCCACCCTCATGTAACTTGGAATGAGATGGGAAAAGGTGCAGGGAGCAGCTCTGTGTGGTGAATCAACACTTCCTCATCTATATGTATGTGGTGGTGGGGAGGTCCAGACTGTGAATGCCAGATAATATTGGGGAATGACACACAGTTGGTGCCTATTTTAATTGTATATTTTATGTCTTATTTAAAATGAAAATAACATACACAGGTCTTGTAATTTAATTCTATAAGGAACTAATTAAACAACAAAAGTAAATATTAAGCTGCAATATCAATGGGAGGTTATGCTATTAATGGGCATTTAATGTGCAAGTGACTAAAGTTTAGGAAACTCTGGGTAAGGGACCCACCAATGGGATCTGCAAGTTTTAAGCAGTGCTCTATCCAAGGAGAGATTGAGACCACACAGAACTGTTTCAGTGGAAACTATTATGGCAACACTCTATTGTTCTTATTCATTTTGCTTATTTAGAAGTCTCCTGTTGATCCCAACTTCAAATTTCACTGGTGAGAATTCCTGGGAAATTTTGAATCTGATTCTATCTTAAGATAAACTATTATACAATGAACACTTTCCATAGTGACAAAAAAAAAAAACATTCTACTGTAGATATATCCCACTCTCTAATTTCCTAGATTATGAAACATGGAACTGAATTGTAAGGTAAATCAAGCTGTTGTCTCTCTACCTGTCCTCAGAAACTGAGATTATAGATTCTGAGAAAACCCATGGGACATGGGGGGATTCCAGGATGATTGAGGAACAGTGAAGTGAAGGGGAAGTTTCCCTCTATAGGTTAAATTTTGTTGCCTTAGGACATTCTTACATTCATGCAACCCTAATCAATATGATGCCATTACATCTGATATAATTATTTCTACTCTCCTAACATTTGGTGTTTAATTTTCTTCTGCACTTTTACTTTATTGTCTATATTTACAGCTGATATAATCACCTATAATTTGTTTTCATTTCCAAGCATTTAAACCTGGTAAGAGACAGTTATGTAATTTTATCCTTAAATATTAAGCTCTGCCTATTTAAAATATTGTATTAGTTAGGGTTCTTTAGAGAAATAGAATCAACAGGAAACACAACTATAAAATTTATAGAAGTGCCTCATGCAACCGTGGGAACACAGCATCCAAAATCTGCAGGGCAGGCTGTGAAGCCGACAATTCCAATGGAGGGTCAGAATGAACTCCACAGGAGAAGCTTACTGGCTGAAGCAGGAAGATTTAATTCTATGAACTGTCCTCAGCACAACAGAACAGGTGAGCACCTGCCCAACCAGATAACAGGTACCCCACTTGGCCAAGTTGACACATGAACCTGACCATGAAAGCCCATCCCTTGTCAACTTGGCAGCTGTACACATCACCTCAAATCATACCTAACTCCTACATTAAAAAATAATAAAACACACATTTTTTTCTTTCACCTAACAATATTCAACTGTCCTGCCTATAGCTGGAAACACATTAAATCTCTCCAGAATAGGGTGCAAGTCCTTCGGTAATATTCATTCTTAGTAGATATTTTACAATAGAAATAAATAACATGAACAAAGCAGCATTACAGTCCTCGTTTCTGTAACTGATCATGGGGTCATAGTTCATATTTATCACTACCTTCTTCCACTACCCATTCCATGTTCCCTTTACCCTCAGCAAGCAATCAGCTGGCCACTGGGAGGATTTTCCCTCACAATTGTCCTTTAAGGACACCCCAGAAAGGGGTTGTAGTGCTGCAGCTGTCCACTTTCGAGTGGTATCAGCATATCGTGCTGAACCATCTGCAAACCAGGCCTGAGTTTTCTCTTCATCAGTCAATTCACTGTAAGGAACTCTCCAAGAGGCCATATCTATAGTCTGGGAAAGAGAAGGTAATGAGGATGGAGCAGAGACCATGGGCATTTGGGCCACTTCCTCAAGTAGCTTACTTGTGCCTTCAGGACCTGCTCTGGCCCTATCTTGTATATCCCATTCCATTTTACTATGGGGTGCTGCTGTGCACACCTAACTTTATGGCTTGCTGGGTCAGACAACACTCAGCTCACAATAGGTAACTCAGGTCTCATGGTAACTTGGTGGCCTATGATGAAGCGTTCAGTCACTACTAAGGCCCAGTAGCAGGCCAAAAACTGTTCATCTGCAGTAGATGGTAAGGCTTTGCTTCAAAATCCTAAGAGTCTGCATTGGGATTCTCCTATAGGGGCCTGCAAAAGTCTACAAATATCATCTTTATTTGTCACTGACACTTCCAGCACCATTGGATCTGTGGGATCATATGGCCCAAGTGGCAGAACCACTTGAACAGCAGCCTGGACCTGCTGCAGAGGCTCCTCTTGTTCAGGTCCCCTCTCAAAATTAGGAACTTTACTGGTCACTCGATAAATGGGCCAGAGTAGCATACCCAAATGAGGAATATGTTGTTGTGAAAATCCAAAGAGACCAACTAGGTGTTGTGCCTCTTTTTTCATCATAGGAAGGGCCAGATGCAGCAATTTATCCTTCACCTTAGAAGGGATATCTTGACATGTCCCACATCACTGGACACCTAGAAATTTCACTGAGGTGTAAGGCCCCTGCATTTTTGTTGGATTTATCTACCATCCTCTGACACGCAAATGCCTTACCAGTAAGTCTAGAGTAGATGCTACTTCCTGCTCACTAGGTCCAATCAACATGATATCATCAATATAATGGACCAGTGTGATGTCTTGTGGGAGGGAGAAATGATCAAGGTTCCTGTGGACAAGATTATGAGATAGGGCTAGAGAGTTGATATACCCCTGAGGTAGGACCGTGAAAGTATATTGCTGACCTTGCCAGTTGAAAGCAAACTGTTTCTGGTGGTTCTTCCTAACAGCTATTGAGAAAAAAGCATTTTCCAGATCAATAGCTGCATACCAGATACAAGGGGATGTATTGATTTGCTCAAGCAATGATACCACATCTGGAACAGCAGCTGCAATTGAAGCTACCACCTGGTTGAACTTATGATAATCCACTGTCATCCTCCAAGACCCATCTGTTTTCTGCACAGGTCAAATAGGAGAGTTGAATGGGGATGTGGTGGGAATCACCACCCCTGCATTCTTCAAATCCTTAAGAGTGGCAGTAATATGTATGATCCCTCCAGGAATCCAGTACTACTTCTGATTTACTATTTTGCTAGGTAGGGGCAGTTCTAGTGGTTTTCACTTGGCCTTTGCCATCATAATAGCCCTCACTGCATGAGTTAGAGAGCCAATGTGGGGATTCTTCCAGTTGCTTAGTAGGTCTATACCAATTATACATTCTGGAACTGGGGAAATAACTACAGAATGGGTCCAGGGACCCACTGGACCCACTGTGAGATGGACCTGAGCCAAAACTCTATTGATCACCTGACCTCCATAAGCCCCCACCCTGACTGGTGGACTAGAGTGACGTTTTGGGTCCCCTGGATTTAATGTCACTCCAGAACCTGTGTCTAATAATCCCTGAAGTGTCTGATCATTTCCTTTTCCCCAATGCACAGTTACCCTTGTGAAAGACCATCAGTCTTCTTGGGGAAGGCTTGGAGGAAGATTAACAGTATAAAATTTTGGCAGTGTAACAAGGTTCTCCCCCAAGGGGACTGCCCCCCCCTTCATTCAAGGGGCTCTAGGTCTGTAAACAGTCTCAAGTCTGGAAATTGATTTAGGGGCCGTGATCTGTGTTTTTTGTAATTCAGGTTAGACTTCTGCTCACTTGATCTACAATTTTTGTTTATACATCTCAAACAAGAACTTAGTAAGAGGCACTTCTGTTGTGTTTATAAGTACCCCATGATTTACTAGCCAAAGCCACAAATCTCTGTGAGTCATATAATTTGACTCCTGCTTTGAGTTTGCTGTCTATTCTAATAGCCACATCTATCCTATCTTTGGCGATTAAGTCCTGCAACCTGGATTCTGCCAACTCAGTATCTGATCATCTCCATTGTGTTTAAGGATTCCAGCTCACTGACAGCAGTTCCTACAGTAATATCTGACCTACAGAGAAGTGCAATCACAGAGCTCTTCAGGGATGATGGCCCTAGTTTCACAAATTTATTTCTCACAGTTCTAGTAAAGAATGCATCCCCCGGACATTCCTGGAGTATAACAGCAGGCTTTGCATGATAAATCCACTCCAACATTCCAATTTCTCTAAGCCTCTGGATCCTCTCACCTACATTATACCAGGGCAGTTCTGGCATTTCAACCTCAAATAATATTGGCCACCTTTTGATCCATGTTTCAACCAATCTTCCAAACCAAGTGTTAATACCTTTTCTAACCTCTTGAGCTATAACATTGAAAGCAGAATCTCTGCTTAGTGGGCCCATATCAATAAATTCAACCTGATCCAGCCTAATATTCCTTACACCATTATCCTATGCCCTTAAAATCCATTGCCACACATATTCCCCTGATTTCTGTCTATATAAATTGGAAACCTCACTCAGTTCTTTCGGAGTATAATGTACTTCCTCATGTGTGATACTTTGTACCTCACCTTTAGGGGTCTGTTGGGATTTTAGTCTAGTTATAGGTCTGGATGAAATGATGGGTGGTTGGGATGGGTCATGAAAAGAATTAGAAATATCTTCCAAGCCATTTGCCTCAGGGCATTCATTTGCAGTTTCATCTGGTGAAACAAGATTAATCACTCTAGGGGTAATCCCTTCAGGAGGAGATTGGGTGGCTAACTCCTGAAGGCAGACTGGAGGTGGGGCAACTATATCCTCAGGCCAAACTAGTACAGGGTTATCTAGAGAAGACTCAGCATGACCTCCTAGGGTTTCAACCTTTCCACTGACATCATTATCAATCCATATGTTACCAACCCGTTTTTCAGGGTCCCACTCCTTTCCAATCAATGCCCTCACTTTAATGGCAGACACGATGCAAGATTGAGATTTCAGCTTATGTTGTAAAGCTGCCACTCTAACAATAAGATTCTGAGTCTGATTTTTAGAGATCACAAGTCTAACATTACAGAAAATAAGGTTTTCCTTCAGGATACTCATAGAAACTTCTACATCTGCCAGATGGCACTTAAGCTTCTCGTTTGAAGCCTTAAGCCCATCTCTTTCACTCCTTAATGTATCCAGTGTATCTAACAACAATGAGCCAATATCTCTATACCTCTTATTTCCACAAAACTCCATAAAGATGTCATAAACATTATCCCCCAGAGCCTGGCTTCATACAAGCGAAGCATTAGGAGAATTGAATGGTGATTTTTTTACTATCTCTTTTGCCAACTCACCCCATGGATTAGGAGTGTCATTCTGATTATGGGAATTAGAGTCCTTAGTGCCTTTGAGTCCAGGCAGAGTAGAAAACCATTGATGAAAACCCATTTTTAAGGTTCTGTTTATTAAGAACCACTCCTGGTACCAAGTTGTGTTAGTTACAGTTCTCTAGAGAAACAGAATGAACAGGAAACACTCGCAAATATAAATTTATAAAAGTGCCTCATGTAACCATGGGAACGCAGAGCCCACAATCCTCAGGGCAGGCTGTGAAGCCAACGACTCCAATGGAGGGTCCGGATGAACTCCACAGGAGAGGCTCACCAGCCAAAGCCGGAAGAAAGCCTCTCTCTTCTGAATTCTCCTTAAAAGGCTTCCAGTGATTAGATTAAGGCAACACTTATTGCAGAAGACACCCACATTGGCTGATTACAAATTGAATCAGTTGTGGATGCAGCTGGCATGATCATGATTTAATTCTATGAAATGTCCTCATCGCAACAGACAGGCCAGCACTTATCCAGCCAGACAAACAGGTACCACCACTTGGCCAAGTTGACACATGAACCTGACCATGACAAATATGTATGGAAAGATCCATAAAATGTCTAAGTGTGCATCTTGCTTTTTCACACAAATAACCTTCTGGAAAATCTTCTTGTTGATAAATGTACTTTTAGTTCATTTAGTTTCACCAACTTTTTAATTGTGTAGGTACACTGGAGTTTTTGTTTTTAATGCCTGATCTCATGACATGGGATGTTGTTTCCCATATTTTCCTTCTACTCTCAATGCTACCAGGAAGATACTCAAGCAATGTCCTTATTGTTATGAACAAAAAATGCAGACTTGAATTGCTGACATGTAGTTTGCACACACCTTCATGTTTCAACCATTCAACGACATTGTGCTCTGACGTGGTTTAACCAAATTCATCTTCACAAAATCTGGAGGAGAAGACAATTCCCCATTTCATGGAACAGGGAGTTGTCAGGATTTTTAGTATCTCTAGGTCACTGAAATGGTGTTTTACTTCACATCTACATTATTAGTAACAACACTGCGCATAACGTAATACATTATTCACCACATGAAGTTACTTATTTACAAATTGTTCATATTCTTTTCTACATTTTTGTGGGTCTTGTTTTCATTTATAAGTAGGCAGAAATTCATTTTTATCTATACCACATACAATTTCTTTATGGGGGATAGATATTGGAAATACATTTTTCCTTTTTGTACTGTCCTTAAAGCATATTTTCAGGCAGTGCTTAATAGCTTTCATATTATCAGAATGCTAATCTTTGAATTCTACCTAGGATTTT
Source organism: Myrmecophaga tridactyla (assembly GCA_004026745.1). Lineage (NCBI taxonomy): Eukaryota > Metazoa > Chordata > Mammalia > Pilosa > Myrmecophagidae > Myrmecophaga > Myrmecophaga tridactyla. The sequence continues at coordinate 14,094 of PVIY010038062.1, read as the reverse complement.
ATATCTTAATGAAATGTTCCCCTATGTCATAATCCTTAAATATTTACTCTTCATTTTTGATGGAGTGTTTTCATGTTTTTCAATTTCATTCTTGGCTGTTCATCCATGTGACACTTCTGCATGTAAATCATATAAGGTAGTATATCATTGAATTCATATTCATCCATGATTATTGAGTAATCCATTATTTCTTTACAGGTATGCCAACCCATATCTGACATTTCAATATTTATTATAGATTAGTGTCTGTCTCTCTAGGAACTATTTATCTTGTTTAATTGACATCTCAGCTCATAATTATGCAATCACCACTCTATTATTATCATTTTATTAAAATATTTTATTAGAACAATGTTCTATATTGAATCTAGTTGGGAAAATCTTCAGTGTGCAATTTCTAAAAATTTGTCCTTGCTATTTTGCATGCTGCTATTTTGAATTTTACAATTGCATTGCTATTCTCTCAGAAAAATATATTGGCTGGAATTGATTGGATTATACATTAGTTTGGGAACATTAAACATATTTGTTTCAACCAGAGACACCTGTCACTCTTCATTATTTAAATGTTCGATCATGTCAAGGTGGAATAGATATTTTCTTCCTAAACATATGCTCAGCTTAAAACAAGAGCTATTCTGAGAACTGTTTAATTTTGGCTGCTATTGTTAAATTCCCTCTGAGAAATTATATTTTAATTGTTTGGAAATAAATTTGATGCTATTGATATTAGTACATTGTTTTCACACATGAGTTGTGGTAAGATAAACGCTAAAAAATACAAGAGTTTTATCATTTTTCCTTGCATTTACAAATAGATAGTTACATCATCTGCAGCTAATGAAATTATTTGGGTGTTTCTCTTCATCATTACAAGCTCCATTGATTACTTCATTGCTCAGAAAACTGGCTATGTTTGTCAATACAATAACAATGAGAAGGTGGATTGTGGGTCTCCTTGTGTGTTTACTTATCTTTGAAGACATGAATGCCTTACCGTGAATCATTAAGTGTGCTCTAAGATTTCATTACAAGGATCCTGCAGTTTTCCATATAAAATGTATTGTTTATCTTTATCAAACTTTTAAAACTCTGCATACATTAAATTATACAGAGTTTATAAATTAAATGGTTGATGACATTCATGGATATTACCAAAATGAGAGCCTACTGAATGACTATAATGTACGATACGATTTAGAGCTTGTTTCCAGAAAGCAACAGGAAAAATATATGTAAGTTTGAATCATCTGGGATAATGTGAATATGAATTGGGTATTGATTATAGTAATTAAGGGTTTTTTTGTATGCTGTGTGGTAGTGTCACATTTCATTCTTTTTCCATGTGAGTGTCCCAATATTGCAGCACCATTTGTTGAACTGTTTGTTTGTTTGTTTTTGTTAGTTTCTTTGTTTGTTTGGGAAGTGTATGGACCAGGAATTGAACCTGGGTCTCCCACATGGCAGGTGAAAATTCTACCACTGAACCACAGTTGCATCCTCAATAATTAAGTTTTAATAATTTTCTGTTTTAACAGTCTCGTGGGCAGTGTATTGTCTTTTAAATTCATGATTAACTATTAGTGACAGATTAATTTGTGGCATAAAAATCATTAATAAGATATGAATTATTTATGACAAAGGGATACAAGTCAAAGATTTGCATTAAATTATTCTAGTTCCATTCTTCTGGCCAGTGGAGAGGTTTGGAATGGATGATACAAAACTGGAGAAATATTAACACACTTTAAAACTGTCTTTAAAATACCCAGTATTTCACTTTCATTTCTTTAATTTTGTGAAAGTTTAGAATTCCATATTTAAAGATTGAGCACAAATAAACATATTACTACCACAAGCATGTTTACCATCCATTATTTGTACTTCATGGCCTGTTTCTTTTTTTATTTTCTTATATTTTGAAATATATTCATTGGCACAGTTGGAGTGTAAGTTTTCTCAAGCAAAATCCAGTTTTCCCAAATTTAGGGTAGAATCTTTTCTGTTTTGCAAAGAGTTAGAGGGCAGAATATAAAATATCCATGGCTTGGTGGTTTTGATATAGACCTGATTTAAAGATCAATTTTCCTGTAACTATATAGGATGAAATTTTCTGACAAAAGAGAATTGAAAATAGATGTACAATATCCCACTAATATGGAAGAAATCCTATAGATTAGCCTCATTACTCTTTGCATGCTGATCCTTGGATGACCCTGAATTCTCAATTCATGATGGAAAAAGATGAAGAAATCTGGGTAGCATTTAGATGGGAGATGAGATTGGGATGAGTCCCTGAAATCCTGCATCTCTGCCACACTGGTTCTGTTCTCCTTTTTTCCGACATCAAAACAGAACCCTGCATAATTCTGACTTTGTCTGTATCTGGGTCTCAAATCACCACCACCTAAAACTTTCCCTATTGCAATACAGCTGAGGCTCCATTGAGTCAGTGGGAGGAGGAATCTTTCCAGCCCATCAGAGTGAGCCACACCTAGATATATGAGATGCTAATAAAATGCAAGTCCTTCTGGCCATCCCTCATTCTGACTCCAGATGAGTGAGAGAGAAGACCTTTCCCTCAGGCTGAAGATGGACATGGAACTAGAGACTGAAACCTTCACTACCTCTTACCCCAATGTACTGTGGACCAGCCCTCTTCCCAACAAAGCTCTTTTAAGGAAAGAAATTAGATATGATGGGAAAAATTATGTGAAGAAGACAAGGCACTCACATCTAGGCCAAGGTAGAGTCACACACAAAGACAAGGAAGGGTCTTGGGCTACTTAAAAATTTAGAGGGAGAGATGGAAGCAGGAAAGCAGACTCAGGCATGCTTGGTTGGGTTTTTTGGGGGGAAGGGGTCACAAATGTCCAATAGCCTTCAGAGGGCTTTTAGAAATGTGAGAATCCTCCTGTGGAATGCTATTCCTCCTGTACACCACTGGGAAAGGATGAGCAGCCTTCCAGAAAGAACCACCCACAAATATTGGGCAAAGATAGACTAGGGGATATGGTTCCCCTAAGAGTCTGCCAAGCAAATATTCTCCTATTTTTTTAACCTGGATCAGAGCCCAAGAGAGATGAGAAGGATAATTCCAAGGAAAAAAAGTCCCAAATCCAGAAACTACTGCAAACGTACACTTGTTAAGATCTTACTCTTCTCCAGTGAGGAGGTCTATGGACTCAGGTGACTCTGTCTCCTCTGGGCAAGGAGCTAGGGGCTCTTTGGCAGCCAGGGGTTAGCAGACCCTGGATTCTGGGGTCAGGTGGGAACTGAGTTTTTGTTGAAATTATGGTTACTGGTCTGTTCCAGATGGACCAGGTATTGTGGGGTGTCCACTTGCATGCACCCATCCCAAATCTCCCTTTATCACAGAATCAGGGTGCAACTTTCATGGAGAGGACAACAGTAAGAAGAAAGTCAGTTCCAGGGACAGCTTTTCATAGGATCTTGCTTTTTGGCTCTGAGGGCCACAGGCATGCAAGCAGTTATAATTATCCAGCACATGAGTGGCTTAAGTGGGCTTAGAGAACCCAGGACACAGGGAGTATGGGTATGAAGAATGGGCATGGTCTCACCTCTTTCCAGAGGCTCAGGCAGCCTGATAAGAGGCAGAATTGCTGATATTTTGGAGATGGCGCATGGTGAGATACCTAAAAGTGGGATCAAGTGGGTCTCTCACTCACATGCTTTTTCTGCAGGGACCTGTCTGTGCTCTGTGTGCAGCGTGATTTTGGAATGAAGAAGCAAAAGGCTTCTGATGCTGGTGACTACAGTGAGGAGACCCATGATGCCTACCAGAGTGGACACCAGAAGGCACATGTTGGGCACAGCAGGCAGTTCAATCCCTGTCCCCAAAAGATCAGATGCTGCAAGTTCCTAAGAGCCTCATATCCTTCCTGCGCACTCTGTCTGAGGGTATTTATGTGGACATGGTCCAGGTGCAGACCCAACAGGTACATTATCCACTGACCTGAGAGCAGTGCTGGGGCTCTTGCAGCTCTGTACACCATGGCGCAGGCCTTCAATGCCATGGCCACCAAGGCGGGCTCTGTCTTCCCTGCACTTCTGCCCAGTCTTTGGGAGCCAGCAGTTCAAGCCTCTTCTGAGGGACAAAGGTCACCATCAGTGGATCTGACTAGGCTTAAGCAGGGGTCCTGTGACCCTAATCTGTAGTGGAAACAGCTCTTGTAGTAAGAACAAAGTCCTGCTACTTCTCAAACTCTTGTACATGGCCCAGGGAGGCATTTGGACACAGTGTCTTATTAAATTACAGAGCCTTAACAAAGAACCTGTTTACTTTTATTGTGGATAAATCTAACTGCCTTATTCTGGGGTTATTTTGATTGGATTTATTTCTGATTATATAAGAAGCATGCTAAAGTTTGTTAAATAGGATTACCTTCCATAAAGTAAAATTCATACTTTTCAGTGGTCACAGTTCTATGGGTTTGGCAAATGTATATAGTCAGGTAACCACCACCACAATCTAGGTATAGAGGGTTTTCTTCACCTCAAAGATTTGCTTCCTGTCTGTTTGAAACCAGTATCTTCTCCCCACCTCACACCCAGGGAAACTGACCTGATTTCATTCTCCATTGGTTTATGTTATTCAGCATTTCATTTAAATGGAATTGGACAGGACAGAACCATTGAAGCTGTTTTCCTTCACTCATAATAATGCCTCTGGTATGCATACATGTTGTTGGGTATATCATTGGTTCCTTTTGTTTTCTGGTTCACTTTTTTATATGCTGTATGGTGGGGTCATATTTCATTATTTATTTTTCCTTATGAGTATCCCATTATTGCAGCACCATTGGTTGAATTTTTGTTTGTTTGTTTTGCTTGATTGTTTTTTGGGAAGCACATGGGTTAGGAATCAAACCCCAGTCTCCTGCATGGCAGGCAAGAATTCTTTGACTAAACTACACTTGCACCCCAAAATAAGACAATCACTTTGTATTACTCAGTGGTAATCCATAGAATGGTTGTAGCATAGTTAGTTGTCAGACATCTGTGTTATACACAGATTTGGAGATCATAATATAATGCCTTTCAAAATTTTACTTTCAAAAATCTTAATTTGGGGATGTAAAATATTTATTTCGAATTTTATTATATTTGAGATATTCTAAAAATTATATTTTTGAAGTAATTCATTTTTTAGTTTGAATATTATATACCATCTAAAATGAGGTCACATAGTTATATAAACTCTTTAAATGGTATAAAAATAAAACATTTGATGAAAGTATATAAAACAAATCACCAGTACACTCATGAGAAAAAATTTAAACTTTAAACGTCTGCCAGGACTAAGGAATACTGACACTATTGAAATAGTTTCTTATGAACTTTCTAGATCCCTTACCTGTCCTAACTCCTGAGGCAGTGACCCTGGCAAGGACAGCAATCTTGGATAAAGGAGGAGAATAGGGAATAGCCCTTGAGACCTGCCCAAGTAATTCTGATATTGGGGATGAGGGTGATGCAGGCATGGATTGGTCATATCAATCCCTGGATGAATTGTCAAAGAAACCAGGGAACTGTTGCCAACTGGAGATATTTATTCTACAAATTGAAATCAGAAGGGAAAATGAGGAAATTCATGTCTTTTCAATGTACCTCTAAATTTTCTGGGTCCAAAATAATTTACACTGGTGTGTAGAAAATTGTCATTTAATGCTATTTCTGAAATTTGATGAATAAAAAAAAAGCAGCTATTATCCAGAAGCAGGATACTCCAAAGACATGCGAAATCATAAAAATTGATAAATACAGAGGAGTAAATAATAGCAAATATAAGCCAGAGAGAAACTGTGGATGAACCTTATCATACTGAGTAGAGACTTCAGTATGAAATCCCATTTGCCTATATAGACATAGAGAAAAAAATAAGGATATATGTAAATATAATTTACTACGTTTGTGGGTTTAGAAGGCCTAAGGGCAACACCAGGCCAACAACATAGGATATACCCAGCATCCGGATCTTGTCTTCTAATATTATTATTAAATGAAAGTTCCTTGGAGAAATGGCTGAGTCTAAGGCAGGGTCAGAGAAAATGCAAGATGAGGCTGGAGGATCTTCTCGAGGCAGAAGTAAGTACTTGCTCAAAAAGCAAGAGTTGGGGACATATCAGAGAGAGTGAAACCAACATGGATAAACTGGAACAATTTGAAAAACAAAATTGTGTAGTAATGAATTATAGTACTGGTGTAATTATTATACATGAGTCCTTACTGATATGAAAATATAATTAAATTAAAAATAAATGAGGGAAAAGAGACAAATGTTCTTTATAAAAGAATGCCAAATAATATAAGTAGATACTCTCTCCTCAAAGAGGAGGTGCTTAATTCATCCATTCTCCACCTCTTTGAGTATGGGCTGGACTTAATAATTTCCTTCCAACTTTAGAGTGGAAAATCAGAGCAAATTCATTAAATAAATAATTTAGGTTAACAACACCATTGGCAAATCATGTTAATTGCATAAAACCTCTGATATGGAATAATGAAATGTGATATTCTTCATCAAAACCCATAAGCCAAATGTAATACTATGAAAAACACCAGATAACTCAAATATAGGAATATTCTAGAAAACATCTCACCAAGACTCCTCGAGTCTATCAAGCTCATGAAAAACAAGAAAAATCTTGAGAAATTAATAAACCAGAAGAGCCTGGTGAGACATGAGGTTAAATAGTTTAGATATCCTAGATATATACTGGAAAAGAATCCATAAGCCAAACAAACTAAATTAAACCACACACTAAACTATGGGACATGAAACATAAATGATAAAGTATTTTACTATAGAAAATAAATTAATCCTTATAAGACAACATGTAAATATATGCTTATTATTAAAAAAAATAAATTTAAAATGCAGTAATTGAGTTGTAAAAGTTATTAAAATACCAAAACCCATGCAAAATAGAATTTGAAGGTATGGAATAGTTTGCAATGAATTGAAATGAGAATCAAATTAATAGTAAACCTGTGAATAACATTGGAATGTGTTTATAGCAGAGACTGTCACAAGAAAGGTTTGAGTGGGGTTTTAATTTTTATCTACTTTCTCAAACTCTCAATTATTAAATAAACATTTCTTTGAAGGCTTTTCCTTAATTTCAGGAGAGTAAAACTTCACCATCATAATCAGATCACAGATAGTTTTGGTAGAAAAACAAATACTACCCCTTTAAGCATGTCACACACAAATTGCCAAGAAAAATAATATTTTAACAATTTCTTCTGGTCAAACTGTTTCTGCTGAGATCATTCTTTTTGGTCTATATTATTCATCATCACATGCACAGCGATTTTACATAAATCATTATAGTGTTCCTGGATTATTGTCTGTGATTTTCACACACTACTGTAAATAGATTAATAATCAAATTACATCTTTATGCACATTAACATTCAGATTTGGCACCAGTTGATAAATACCACTTTCAGTGAGGGTTTCATTCAATTACATGAGCAGTTAAGGGTTGTATAAGGTTGAAGCTTCTAGTCACTCTGCACAAACTCAGCCCACTCCTCAGGAATTATTGTTAACTTCCTGTGTGGCTTTGACACTGAGCCAATTTCTACCACAGGAGATTCACCTTTCCACATGTGAGCACCTGCCTGGAGTCCTGATTATTCTCTTGACCTTACAAACTCTGCCTCTTGGCCAGTAATACAACATACTCACTTGAATCTAGTTGCTGCCAGAATGGTGAGCTCAGTGTGACAGTCAGTACAGCCAATGTAGTGTGAGAAGAGGGCAGCCAAATTGTGAGATATGGGTTAGTGATTTGGTGACCTCATCTCCACACAGAACTATCCTTTCCCCTGTGGTGACAATCCGCAAATGGGAGAGATGTGAATAGTTCTGAAATTTTTTGTACTAGTTTTCAATTCACAGAAATGTCTAAAAGTTCCTACTGAGCATCCCCAACAGGATATCCAAGTATTTGGAAGAGACTCCTCCTTTTCTGTAATCCCTGGAGGCAGACAAGGTCTCACCTAAGAGAAGAAGAAATGCTGCAATCTGAGCATGAATCACTGGCAAAAAAGCTCCTGCATTCCCTGGATTCTTTTTGCTGTGGAAAGTTTTTCTTTTGACAGTTCAGTTCTTTGTTAATCTTCAGATCCCAAGTAGTACCTCATATAACTCATGGGCAAATAAATGGAATCACAGCAGTACATAAGGAGGATTTTCAATTTGGTATATGTGAAATGAAGAAAATGATATCAATAGTTGACACGAGAAAACAGTTGCATCATTTGACCAATTCAATCCAAGTTATCTAAGAAACCCAGGTGAAGCAGACATTATCTAGGAAAAACTTTCTTTACCAAATTGGATTTCAGTTGAGATAAGAAGCCTAAATGCAATAAAATCAATTTAAAAATGGAAGTTTATAAAAGAACTTCACAAATAAAAGCCCTAGGATCCATTTTTTAAGGGGAAGATTCCGCTGTTTTTCTAAGAACCAGAAAAGCCATTGTTATTTACTTAATTCAAGAACACAGAAGGGGGAGTGAAATTCCAGAAGAATTTTTATGAATCAAAATATTGATGCTAAAACATTCTAAAAGTCCTAAATGCAGTTCTGTTGAAAGGTCCTGTATCTCCCTATAATGAAAACTGCTATTTGATGTATAAAAGAACACACAAACCAGATAGCAATATGAAATAAACAATATATTTTATACACTTTGATATATATGATATATATTTATTAAAATGAAGAGCACATATGGAATTTCAGAATTATTCCATATTATGAAATCCTTATTATAATTATATGCATTTACAGTGATAAAGATTAAGTGCAATTAAGGTGAAGTGAAAATTCCAACTGAGTGTTACAAATCAAATAGAATATTGAGTGGAGGGGCCAAGATGGTGGCTTAGCAATGTGCGCATTTTAGTTCATCCTCCAGAACAACTACTAAATAACCAGAAACAGTACAGAACAGCTCCTGGATCCATGTCAGTGACCGGACACACAGTGTACCCCAGTCTGGACCAGCTGTACTGGCTGCAAGCCTCCCCAGAGCCATGAGTTACCAAAGGTGTGGTGGCCAGTGCCCCTCCCCCACAGGCTGCTTCCCATAGGGGAAAGGGAAGAGACTTTAACAGCAGCAGAGGCTGAGCCCAACCAAACACCAATTGTGGCATTAATTAACAAATTTTGACTACTAAAAATAGGCCACCAGCCCAGATGAACCTGATCAAAGCAGAGGTCACTCATTGGGCTAACAAAAAAAGGAAAAGAGAAAAGAAACAGAAGATTTTGTGGCTGTGTTTCTACAAAGGCTTGACTGCCTCTGGATTTAGTCAGAGGACTTCTCAGACTGCAACCGCCCAAGGCATAGGCAGAAACAAGCTCATTTCAGGGCTTGTCTTGAACCTGTGCCTTCCCCATGGGAGGGGTGAAGCCCACCTCAGGTGGAATCCCTCCCTCAAGGAATTCAGACACCAGAGCTTGGTAATTTGAAGCCATTAAAACCAGCCTACAACCGCTCCTCTGTCTCCACCATGCCCCCAGCAGTCTGTCAAAGTTAAAGGTACCGCATCATCTTATGCTGATGGGACCCAAAGGCAGACAAGCACTGCATACCAGGCAGGATAAGAAAAACAGAGTCCAGAGACTTCACAGGAAAGTCTTTCAACATGCTGGGTCTCACCTTCAGGGAAAACCAATGCAGGTGTCTCCTTCCCACTGATAGGAGGCCAGTTTGGTACAGGAAAACACGCTGGGGTCTATAATAACTATGTAGACCCTCCTAAGGGTGTGTGTGGGGAAGGCACCATACAAGCAGGGCAAGAAACAAGAAAACAAGAACTGAAAATTTCTCCTCTGTTAAACAAAATCTAAGCTAGAGGTCCAGAAAAAGCTGAACTGAATGTCAAAGAACAGATAGACAGCAAATTCATCCAGCAAGAAAACCTTAAGTAAAAGAAGTGAAAGCAACCTCCAGAATAAATTAATTAATGTAATTAAATGTCTAGATGCCAGCAAAAAATAACAAATCATACCAGGAAAATTGAAGATATGGTCCAGTCAAAGGAACAAATCAACAATTCAAATGAGATACAGGATCTGAAACAATTAATTTCAGAATATACAAACAGACATGGAAAACCTCATCAAAAACCAAATCAATGAATTGAGGGAGGATATGAAGAAAGCAAGGAATGAAAAAAAAGAAGAAATGGAAAGTCTGAAAAAAACAAATCACAGAAGTTATGGGAATGAAAGGCAGAGTAGAAGAGATGAAAAAAACAATGGAAACCTACAATGGTAGATTTCGAGAGGCAGAGGATAGGATTAGTGAACTGGAGGATGGAACATCTGAAATCTGACAAGAAACAGAAACTATAGGGAAAAAAATGGAAAAATATGAGCAGGGAATAACAATATGAAGCACACAGATACACGTGTTGTGGGTGTCCCAGAAGCAGAAGAGAAGGGAAAAGGAAGAGAAAAATTAATGGAGGAAATTATCACTAAAAATTTCCCAACTCTTATGAAAGACTTAAAATTACAGATCCAAGAAGTGCAGTGTACCCCAAAGAGAATAGATCCAGATAGACATACTCCAAGACACTTACTAATCAGAATGTCAGAGGTCAAAGAGAAAGAGAGGATCTTGAAAGCAGCAAGAGAAAAGCAATTCATCACATACAAGGGAAACCCAATAAGACTATGTGTAGATTTCTCAGCAGAAACCATGGAGGCGAGAAGACAGTGGGATGATATATTTAAATTACTTAAAGACAAAAACTGCCAACCAAGAATTCTATACCCAGCAAAATTGTCCTTCAAAAATGAGGAAGAAATTAAAACATTTTCAGACAAAAAATCCCTGAGAGAATTTGTGACCAAGAGACCAGCTCTGCAAGAAATACTAAAGGGAGCACTAGAGACAGATATGAAAAAACAAAAGAGAGAGTGTGGAGAAGAATGTAGAAAGGAAGACTAAGAATAAAGGTAAAAAGAAGGAAAATTAGTTATGACATATAAAATCCAAAAGGCAAAATGTTAGAAGAAAGTACTATCCATACAGTAATAACACTAAATGTTAATGATTGAACTCCCCAATCAAAAGACATAGACTGGCAGAATGGATTAAAAAAACAGGACCCATCTATATGCTGTCTAAAGGAAACACATCTTAGACCCAAATATAAAAATAGGTTGAAAGTGAAAGGTTGGGAAAAGATATTTCATGCAAATAACAAGCAGGAGTAGCTATACTAATATCCAACAAATTAGACTTCAAATGTAAAACATTTAAAAGAGACAAAGAAGGATACTATGTACTAATAAAAGGAACAATTCAGCATGAAGACATAACAATCATAAATATGTATGCACCAAACCATAATGATGCAAAATACATGCAGCTAACACTGAAAACACTGAAAAGAGAAATAGACACATCTACCATAATAGTTGGAGACTTCAATTCCCCACTCTCATCAGTGGACAGAACATCTAGATAGAAAATCAACAAATAAACAGAGAATTTAAATATTACAATAAATGAGTTAGACTTAACACCCCACAACTTATAGGACATTACACCCCACAACATTAGGATACACCTTTTTCTCAAGTGTTCATGGATCATTCTCAAAGATAAACTGTATACTGGGTCACAAAGCAAGTCTCAATAAATAGAAAAAGATTGAAATCATACAAAACACTTTCTCATATCTTAAAGGAATGAAGTTGAAAATCAATAATAAGCAGAGCACCAGAAAATTCACAAATATGCGGAGGGTCAACAACACACTCTTAAACAACCAGTGGGTCAAGGAAGAAATTGCAAGAGAAATCAGTAAATATCTCGAGGCAAATGAAAAAGAAAACACAACATATAAAAACTTATGGGATACAGCAAAGGCAGTGCTAAGAGGGAAATTTATTGCCCTAAATGTCTATATCAAAAAAGAAGAAAGGGCAAAAGTTGAGGAATTAACTGTCCACTTGGAAAAACTAGAGAAAGAATAGCAAACTAACCCCAAAGCAAGCAAAAGGAAAGAAATAGCAAAGATTTGAGCAGAAATAAATAAAATTGAGAACATGAAAACAATTGAGAAAATCAATAAAACCAGAAGCTGGTTCTATGAGAAAGTCAATAAGGTTGATGGACACTTAGCAAGATTGACAAAAAGAAGAAGAGAGAGGATACAAATGAATACTATCAGAAATGGAAGAGGAGACATAACCACTGACCCCACAGAAATAAAGGTGGTGATAACAGGATACTGTGAACAACTTTATGCTAATAAATACAACAATGTAGATGAAATGGACAACTTCCTAGAAAGGCATGAACAACCAACTTTGACTCAAGAAGAAATAGATGACCTCAAGAAACCAATCACAAGTAAAGAAATTGAATCAGTCACTAAGAAGCTTCCCAAAAAGAAAAGTCCAGGACCACACGGCTTCACATGTGAATTCTACCAAACATTCCAGAAAGAATTAGTACCAATTCTGCTCAAACTCTTCAAAAAAATTGAAGGGGAGGGAAAGCTACCTAATTCATTCTATGAAGCCAACTTCACCCTCATACCAAAACCAGACAAAGTTATTACAAAAAAAGAAAACTGCAGACCAATCTCTCTCATGAATATAGATGCAAAAATCCTCAACAAAATTCTAGCAAATGGAATCCAGCAACACATTAAAAGAATTGTACAACATGACCAAGTAGGATTCATCCCAGGTATGCAAGGGTGGTTCAACATAAGAAAATCAATTAATGTAATACACCATATCAACAAATCAAAGCAGAAAAATCACATGATCATCTCGATTGATGCAGAGAAGGCATTTGACAAAATTCAACATCCTTTCCTGTTGAAAACAATTCAAAGGATCAGAATAGAAGGGAACTTCCTTAAAATGATAAAGGGAATATATGAAAAACCCACAGCTAATGTCATCCTCAATGGGGAAAAACTGAAAACTTTTCCCCTAAGATCAGGAACAAGAAAAGGATGTCCACTATCACTAATGTTATTCAACATTGTGTTGGAATTTCTAGCCAGAGCAATTAGACAAGGAAAAGAAATACAAGGCATCAAAATTGGAAAGGAAGAAGTAAAACTCTCACTGTTTGCACATGATATGATACTGTATGTTGAAAATCCTGAAAAATCCACAGCAAAACTACTACAGTTAATAAATGGGTACAGCAAAGTGGCAGGTTACAAGATCAACACTCAAAAATCTATAATGTTTCTATACACTAGTAATGAACAATCTGAGGGGGAAATCAAGAAATGAATTCCATTTACAATTGCAACTAAAATAATAAAATATTTAGGAATAAATTTAACTAAAGAGACAAAAGACCTATACAAAGAAAACTACAAGAAATTGTTAAAAGAAATTACAGAAGACCTAAATAAATAGAAGGGCATACCATGTTCATGGATTGGAAGACTAAATATGTCAATTCTACCTAAATTGATTTACATATTCAATGCAATACCAATCAAAATCCCAACAACTTACTTTTCAGAAATAGAAAAACCAATAAGCAAATTTATCTGGAAGGGCGGGGTGCCTCGAATTGTTAAAAGTATCCTGAGGAAAAAAATGAAGCTGGAGGTCTCATGCTGCATGACTTTAAGGCATATTATGAAGCCACAGTGGTCAAAACAGCATGGTACTGGCATAAAGATAGATATATTGACCAATGAAACCAAATAGAGTGTACAGATATAGACCTTCTCATCTATGGAAAAATGATCTTTGATAAGAAGGTCAAGCCAACTCACCTGGGACAGAACAGTCTCTTCAATAAATGGTGCCTAGAGAACTGGATATCCATATGCAAAAGAATGAAAGAGGAGCCATATCTCACGCCCTATACAAAAGTTAACTAAAAAATGGATCAAAGATCTAAACATTAGGTCTAAGACCATAAAACAGTTAGAGGAAAATGTAGGGAAATATCTTGTAAATCTTATACTTGGAGGTGGTTTTATAGTCCTTACACCCAAAGCAAGAGCACTGAAGAAAGAAAGAAAGAAAGAAAGAAAGAAAGAAAGAAAGA
>PVIY010038061.1:0-24208 GCA_004026745.1 Myrmecophaga tridactyla | reverse complement strand
AAACTTGGAATATGTCGTTGGTAACAGAGACCATCAGGAGATAGAAATAGGGTAAGATATTGGGTAATTGGAGCTGAAGGGATACAGACTGTGCAACAGGACTGGATACAAAAACTCAGAAATGGACAGCACAATACTACCTAACTGTAATATAATTATGTTAAAACACTGAATGAAGCTGCATGTGAGAATGACAGAGAGAGGAGGGCTGGGGACATAAATGAAATCAGAAAGAAAGATAGATGTTAAAGATCAAGATGGTATAATCTAGGAATGCCTAGAGTGTATAACAATAGTGAAATGGACAATGTACAAATTTTAAAAATGTTTTTGCATGAGGAAGAACAGAGGAATATCATTATTGCAGAGTGCTGAAAATAGATGATAATTAATACTTTAAAATGTCACCTTATGTGTGAGATTAAAGCAAAAAATGTTTATTTGTTACAAAATTTATATTTTGACTAGAGCATTTCCTAACATAACTCATGTAGATAGTTTGATAGAATGTCATAAGTACTTGGAATCTCAGGTAGGACATGAAATTTTGTTGGTTTGTCCAGAGTGATGCCCCGATGAATCCCAGAGTGATTTTATCAGTGACTGCAAAAGTATTTGCAAGCCCCCTTCGGGGAATGGTGAGAGTGGGGAGAAATTCAGCTTCCCCAAGTTGAATTCTTGATATTCTCACAAGCAGTGTGGACAACAAAAGCTATAGGCTGAGCCCCCAGTCTGGGGGTTTGTTCATATGAAACTTAACCCCACAAAGGATAGGTCAAGTCTACTTAAAATTTAGGCCTAAGAGTCACCCCCAAGAGAGCCTCCTCTGTTGCTCAGATGTGGCCTCTCTCTCCAGCCAACATGACGAGCAGTCTCACCACCCTCCCCCTCTCTGCGTGGGACATGACTCCCAGGGGTGTGGACCTTCCTGGCAACGTGGGACAGAGATCCTGGAATGAGCTGAGAGTCAGCATCAAGGGATTGAGAAAAACCCTAGAATGAGCTGAGAATTAACATCAAGGGATTGAGAGAACCTTTGCGACCAAAGGGGGAAGAATGAAATGAGACTAAGTGTCAATGGCTGAGAGATTCCAAACAGAGTCAAGAGGTTATCCTGGAGGTTATTCTTACACATTAAGTAGATATCACCTTGTTGTTCAAGATGTAGCGGAGAGGCTGGAGGGAACTGCCTGAAAATGTAGAGCTGTGTTCCAGTAGCCATGTTTCCTGATGATGATTGAACAATGATATAGCTTTCACAATGAGACTCTGTGAATGTGAAAACCTTGTGTCTGATGCTCCTTTTAGCTACTATATCAACAGAAGAGTAGAACATATGGAATAAAAATAAATAATAGAGGGAACAAATGTTAAAATAAATTTAGTTTGAAATGCTAGTGGTAAATGAAAGCAAGGGGTGAGGGGTATGGTATGTATAATCTTTTTTTTCTCTATTATCGTTTTATTTCTTTTCTTGTTGTCTTTTTATTTCTTTTTCTAAATCGATGCAAATCTTCTAAGAAATGATGAATATGCAACTATGTGATGATATTAAGAATTACTGATTGTATATGTAGAATGGAATGATATCTTAATGTTTTGTTTGTTAATTTTTTTTAATTAATAAAAAATTTTAAAAATTTCCCATTTTAATCACTCTCAAATGTGCAATTCAGTAGTGTTAATTACTTTTACAATGTTGTGCTAATATCACATCATCTATTAACAAAATGCTTCCATCATCCCAAATAGAGATTCTGTACCATTTAAGCATGAACTCCCTACTCAATACCCCCACTCTAGCCCCTGGTAAGCTGTATTCTAGTTTTTGACTCTATCAAGTTTCATATTCAAATTATTTCATATAAGTGAGATCATACAATATTTGTCCTATTGTGTCTGGCTTATTTCATTCAACATAATGTTCATCCACATTGTACCATGCATCAGAAATTCATTCGTTTTTATGACCAAATAATGTTCCATTATATTATATACCACATTTGGTTTATCCATTCACCTGTTGATGACACTTGGGTTGCATTCTTCTTTTGGCAAGTGTGTATAATACTGCTACAAACACCAGTGTACAAATATCTGTTCGAGTCCCTGTTTTCAATTCTTTTGGGTATGTACCTACAAGCAGCATTGCCAGGTCATATGGTAATTCTAAACTTAACTTTGTGAGAAGACACCAAACTGTTTTTCACAGCACCTATACCATTTTACATTCCCACCAACAGTGAACAAGTGTTTTTATTTCTCCAAATCCTCTCCAACACTTAATATTTATTTATTTAAATTGTAGCCATTCTAGTGGGTATGAAACGGTACTTCACTATGGCTTTGGTTTCCATTTTCCTAATGGCTAATGATGTTGAGGAACTTTTCATATGCTTATTGGTCATTTGTAAATCTTCTTTGGAGAAATGTTGTGATGGTTTGAAGCTATGATATACCCCAGAAAAGACTATGTTCTTAAATGTAATTGATTCCTGTGGATATGGACCCATTGTCAGTAGGATCTTTTGGTGAGTAGGATCTGAATTTAAGATACAACCTACTTCATTCAAGGTGGGTCCTAATCCTTTTACTGGAGTCCTTTATAAGAGATGAAATATACAGAAGCTAAGTGGGACAGAAGCTAAATGACAAAAAGCCCCAGAAAAGTTGAGACAGAAGCAGCCAGAAGCTGAAACAACAAAATCTTGGAGAGAAGGGAGAGAACAGCAGACATCATCATGTGTGTGGCCATGTGACAGAAAAGCTGAGGATAGCTGGTCTTCAGGGAGACAGCATCACCTGTGGATGCCTTGATTTTGACATTTTAACAGCCTAAGAATGGTAAGATTGTAAATTAATATATCCCCACTGTAAATGCCAACCCATATCTGGTATATTGCATTTCATCAGCTTTAGCAAACTAAAACAAATATCTCTCAGTTCTTCTGCCCATTTTCTAATTGGATTGCTTGTCTTTTTTGTTGTGGACTTGTAGGATTTCTTTATATATTCTGGATAATCACATATGTAGTTTACAAATACTTTCTGCCATTCTGTAGGATGTATTTTTACTGTCATGAGAAAGTCATTTGATGCAGAAAAATTTTTAATTTTGATTAAGTCCATTAATCTATGTTTTTTTTTTTCATTGCTCCTGCTTTTTCATGTAAGGACTGATAAACCATTGGATAAGAAAAGTCCTGATGATGTTCCCCTTTGTTTTCTTCTAGGGCTTATAAAGTTTCTTATATTTGGGTCTATGATCCATTTTGAGCTGATTTTTTTTTGTATATGGTGTGAGGTGGGGGCCTACCTTCATTCTTTTTGCATATGGACATCCAGTTCTCCCAGCACTGCTTGTTGAAGAGACTATTCTTTCCCAATTGGCATTTTTGTCAAAAATCAGTTTGGCCACCCCAACCAAAACCATTTCTGCCAATACTAAAGAACACCTAGGGCACAAACCTATAACCTCCAGCTGGGTCCCTGGACCAGATAAGTACTGAAATGCAGAGGGGCCAGCCTCTCCAGAATATCAACTAGTTCCATCCTTCTATTGCATATTATCAACAGCACCTTCAAACATGAAAAATTTAGAATGGTCATACCCCAAATACTCCTAAAGAGTAGGAGAAAGATCAAAGGTGATGGTGGAGGGGTGGGCCATGATGGCTCAGCAGGCAGAGTTTTCGCCGGCTATGCCGGAGACCTGGGTTTGATTCCTGGTGCCTGCCCATGCAAAAAAAAAAAAAAAGAAAGATGATGGTGGGGTTATACAGAGAAGGTAGAGTTTAACAAATAAGTATGATTGCTGAATCATTATATTGGTATTTTCTTTTAGTCTACAGTACTTTACAGCAGCTAGAAATAAAACTAAAATTATGGAATCATAACCCATGCTAAACTCTGAAATCTGTTCTACAACTAATTGTTGCAATGTACTTTGAAATTTATTGCTTTGCATCTATGTTATTTTTCACAAAAAAGAAAAAGAGAGAGAAGGAGGCATATGACAGGGAAATTATTAAAATTATTAAATTATTTCTAAGTATTTGGTTCATTTAGCTACTATTGTCAATGGAAAATTTTTTTCTTGATTTCCTCTTCGGATTGTTCAATACTAGTGTATAGCCACACCACTGATTTTTGCATGTTGATCTTGTACCTGCCACTTTGCTGAATTCATTTATTAGCTCTACTAGCTCTGTTGTGGATTCACTGTGGCTGTTTTATTGTTATTGTTATTAGCTTAACGCAGTAAAGTTTTGTCCTGATATACTGCCATTTGGCTAACGAGATTTCAATTTTATGCGACATTACATTCAATACCACACTTCCATTTTCAAGGACTGATTTGGATTTTACATGCCCTGGGAGCAGCTAAACTGAAATGAGGGTCACCATGATGTGTTCACCCTCCCAGCTGCGAGGCTGGCACAGGGACAGCCAAGCTCTCCTATCAAAACAGAGAAGTGATAATTGCCTGTATCACTTACATTGTTTTCAATGAATTATTTTGCCTTTGCCCTTATATTTTTCCCCACTCATTAAATGTTTAATGACATGAACATTGAGTTTCATTTGTCTGCTTTGTTTGTGAGTATAATCATAGATGTAACATATATGATAACGGCAACAAAAGCAGGACAGGTAGACAGCCAAATTGTAGTGTCAATAAATCAGACATGATTTATGACAAATGACCCATCCATTTGTGCATTAAACTTGAGTACCTACGAAGTGTCATGCACTGTCTCAGCTATCTATCTTAGCATTATAATTGGACTGTTACACCTTTATCTGCATTTTATACTCCTCAATACCAAAGATTCCTAAAAGAGATACAGTTTTATATAAAAACAAAACAATTAAGTTGGGAATTTATTATGGAATAATGTTTAGAAAATAATGTACAATGAAGAGCACTGGTCTTAGAGTAAAAGAATTTGGGCTTTGATCCTAGCTCGGCCACCTTTACCAGCTGAGTAATTTGGGCAACTTACTAAACATTTGTAAGCCTTAGGCTTGGGGTTTTTTTGGCTTGTTTTGCATGACTTTGATGTGAAAAAGGAATGGCATAATTTAAGAGAGATATTTGGCATGTCACATAATATAGAGAGGATATCAATAAATGTTTTAAGTGTACTTTAGCTAAGACTTCTGAAGATTCACTTTACCCTTCGCTCGTTTAAGTTCTGCACAATACACGTTTACTCTGTCCCTTCTGGCTTTCTTTCAATGTACACTTTAGCATTCTCCCACGAGCATGTCACCTACGGAACATACGGCATCGTAACCAGTTGATCCAGATCAAGTTTAGTAAATATCCCACTGGAAGACATTTAAATATCAGAAGTCAAAGGAAAGCGTGAGATAGAAAAATGACTTAGACAAGTAAGTTTTTGGTAGTAACTAGGTGAAGAAAGCTAAAGATTTATCACCAGAAGTTACATAAGTAGAGTCACAGGAAATAAGACACATATCGTTTATTTTTTCTAGAGAGAGAAAAGTTGATCGTTTCTATACTTTAACATAACATTCTCTAATTTAATTAAAAAACTACTTGCTACAAAAGCGACATACTCTCTCTTTTAAAATATCCATGATTTTGAGGAAAATAAAGAAAAAGAAGGAAAAATCAAGGAGTATGGTTAATCAGTGACACTAAATCTTAAAGTTTCAATTCTTCATTTCTCAGATCCCACTGCTAGATTATATTGTATTGTATTATATTACATTACATTATTCATATCATAGTATACTAAATGTTATGAACAATTTCACTCACTGCTCCTTCAGAATATTAGGCCATAAACATGAAGAATATTAGAAGAGACAATGTTCAAAACCTACATTCAATATCTATTATTCCAGACATGATTTTATCAAGTGTAATTGAAAATGGATGATTTTTTACTCATCCAATTTATCATCGCTGGGACTTTCCAAGCTTTCCTTTCTGGTTTGTTGGAAATCTCCAGGGGGTTGGTTTAGCTTGGTATTAAATTGGACATAAAATAGGAGGGAAAGCAGGCAGCCAGAAAACAGAAACAATGTGAATAAAAAGGGGAACTCATGCTTAGGAAAGTGGGGGTTCTAAAAGCACTGAACACTATGGTGTTGGGGTTTGGTAAAAAAAAAAACAAAAACAGCCACCCTATTCACTGTGTGCTTTAACATTTTAGAAGGCATAAGGGAAATGTCACACAACATACTAAAAGAATGAAGTACTTCAGTACACATATGCTCTTTTTGTGAATAATCTGGGTACTTTTTTCCCTTATAAATTGTAAGGGTGATGATTTTAGCATGCAAATGAAATAAAAGGGGGAGAAATTAGCTGCTGTTTCACTCACACAGATAGTCTAATGATGAACACAAGAAACTTATCATCTCAAGCTCTACAAGTTCAGCCGAATCTAAAGGACATTTTAGGCTGGTTATCTAGTTGAAAAAAGGAAGGTCACATACTTTCATTCTTCCTTGAAATGTTTGCTGACAAATGATATAACAATAGGCACCATGAAACAAGCGAAGTGAATCCAGCAGTGTGGCAACAGGGAAAGAGAATGTGCAGGCATCAACTGTTCCCTCGATGGAACATCACACATTTTCAAACAACGGTCTTGGATTTGGGATCACATCAGCAATTCATCAGAGTAAGAAGAGGGAAATAAGACAGTGACTAGCATAAGCAGGAAAAAGAAAAGATCGGTAAGGACAAGGCCCGGGGAGGGATGACTATAAATGCAAATGGGTGTCAAAGCTAATGAGACCTCCAGGGTCACCGTAAAGACAGAAGACCCTCTCTATTGCCATTATCAGTATCATGAGCATCACCACATCAATTCACCAAATTGGGGGTGGGAAGGGGAGAAGGGGGTGGTGAAGGACCATCAGTGATGGCACTCTATCCCACACTCGCGCCTCTGCCTTTTGCTTTCTTTCTTATCCCCTACTGATCACTACATCTTCTAAAACAATCACTTGGTGCCCACACATTGCTTACATTACTGACAAGCTTCGAGGATAAGCAGGTAGCAGAACTATTCCACGGACTTAGTATTTCTAAAAGGCAAATAAATTCTGCATGTGAAAATGTTGTCACTTCACTGCCAAAAAAAGACACAAGCTTTACATTGTGAGGTGGTTTGAAGATGTGAACACTCCAGAAAAACATTCTTAAATTTAACCCTTCCCTGGGTGTGCATATATCGTGAGTCAGACCTTTTCATGAGGCTTCTTCAGCTAAGGTGTAACTCATCTCAATCAGGATGGGTCTTACTCCTACTACTGGAGTCCTTCGTAAACGTAATGAATTCGGATATGAGAGAGAGAAAGCCACAGAAGTAAGAAGCTGAAAGCAACGAAACCTGGAAGATAGGGGAGAAACCAGCAGATGCCACTAAGCGCTTTGCCATGTGACAGAGGCTCCAAGGGTCACAGGCAGCCGGCTTTGGGAGGAAAGCATCACCTTGATGATGCCTTGATTTGGACATTTTCCTGGCCTCAAAACTGTGAGCTAATAAACTGTCATTGTTTAATGTGACCCACCTCATGATCCTTGCTTTGAGCGGCCTGGAACCTGAAACACGCTGTTTCACACGCCTGTGGGTGGATGAGCGCATCTCGTTGTAATTAATATGTTTCCTATTTTTTAAACTTCAAAATTACTAAGATTATGCTTTTTCAATACGCATTTTGTAAAACGCATGAGCAGAGTACTAACTACAACAAAATAGGAAAGCTCTTTTTTTTTTTTTTTTATTGGCATCGGCAGGCACAGGGAATCGAACCCGGGTCTCCACATGACAGGTGAGAACTCTGCCTGCTGAGCCACTGTGGCCTGCCCAGAAAGCTATTTTTTAAAGAAAATCTGAACTCTGTTTTCAGACCTATGACCCTAACTGCCCATCTCGAACCATTCCTAAGGGAAGCAGTAGTGGCAGGAGCTCTTTCTCCTAAAGCAAGAGCCCTTGATTCCAGGACACTGAACAATTGTTTTTAAGTGCCTACTCCACATAAGAACAGTGCTAGGTGCTGGAGATACAAAACCCTTCAAAAAGCAATAACAACAATGAGTCAAAGGACTAAAAAAAAAATGACTTCCTTAGCACTGAAAGCATTAAGAAGAGGATATGAAAGCAGGAAATTGATTTTAGGGCATGAAGTCCTATTAACTGACATGACTAAAACTAAACATTTCACATTCACAAAGTTATAACTCAATTATACCTATTGAATTGATTGAAAGGAGGAGAGGAGATGGAGAATAAAAAAGGAACAAATATCAAAGTAATGATATGAAACAGAGCAGAAAAAAAAAAGACAATTCAAACATGACATTCGGATTGTGCAGGCTGCTACTGCGTCCAAGCCTTCCTGCCAGAAATGTAAAGGTAATAAACAGATGGAAGGTCAAAATATGGTTTATTCTTCCCCATGCATCATTAAATGCATGTGTTTATTTAAAGACTAGAACTTTTATGTTGGTAAAAACA
Source organism: Myrmecophaga tridactyla (assembly GCA_004026745.1). Classification (NCBI taxonomy): domain Eukaryota; kingdom Metazoa; phylum Chordata; class Mammalia; order Pilosa; family Myrmecophagidae; genus Myrmecophaga; species Myrmecophaga tridactyla. Next base: position 15,704 of record PVIY010038061.1, on the reverse strand, counting down.
TACAGAACAAAGTTAATGTTTTCCAGAGATGAGATTGTTTTTCAGAGACTGGTTTGTACCTTGAGTGCAGAGGCTCTAAAAACAAAATTATTTTATCTGGCAAATGGAATCTCTCAGTTGCATAATCCAACGAAAGAAATCTGTAACTCTACTCTGGATATTTTGGAATTGTCGGCATAAATCCGAAGTCTCAATCAAACTATTTCAGTGTTCATTTATTTAACAAACCTATATTAATCGTGGACTATGTAAAAGATAATGGTCAACAAATTTATGTTAAGGTCTAAACACCAAGACATCTGATGATGATGATGTTTATGCTAAGAATAACAATAAAAATAAGCAACTGACGTTTGTTGAACATTGCATGATTATGTCATTTACTTCTCAAAGCAGCATAATGAGTTCTTATCACTAATCCCATTTTGCAGAAGATGAAACTGGGGCTTAGACAAGGTAAACTTGCCCAGATCACATAGTTACTAACTGGACGATCCAAGACAGAAACACTGACAGACTAACTCCAGAGCCCTACCTCTTAACCTCATCATTAAACTCTCATCCAAAAATAAAATGCCCAAGAAGGCAGGCGAGCTTGCAAACACAAGAAAACAGAGTCTGCTTTTCCCCAATAAGCCCTGTCATCTGGTTACAGAAACAACTGGGTAAACTCTCCACAAAATTCCTCACCAGGGCAACCTGTAGGTGACTGTGGAATTGTTTATTAAAAGGACATAGCTGCAGGCGGCTGCCGTGGCTCAGCAGGCAGAGCTCCGACCTGCCGTGCTGGAGGTCTGGAGTTCGATCCCTGGTGCCTCCTGCCCATATGCAAACTAAAAAAAAAAAAAGAGAGAGAGAAAATCTTTTTTAAAAAAAGAACATAGCTGCCAGAGTCCCAGGTTTGATTCCTGGGGCCTGCCCATGCCAAAAAAAAAGGACACAGAGATGGCACAGAAAATACTGCTCTGGCCTCAGATGGTCCTGAGTTCATCAGTTTCACTACTTACTAAATTACTCACATCCTCTGAACTTCCCTTTTCCTTATCTGTAAAATGGGTTGAAGGAGCAGTGAACAACACCTGGAAGGCCTGGTGGAGTCTCTCGTCCACAATGGGTAAATGTCAGCTGTGTGTGAGCATCCATGACAGGTCCAGGGCACCAGTGGCCCAGGAAGGGTGATTGTCCAAGGTAGAAATCTTTTCAGACTTCACCAACATAGGGGAAGTAACTCTTGTGGGTGGTTTGAGGGGAAAAGGAAGGCATCCAACCTGATTCAGGTAAGCTCATCAGGGCAAGCAACCCAGAGAAGGACACCCAATTGGATACTGGTGGTGCTGGAATCAAATCCTACCCATAGGGGGAGGGGAAGGGGAAGTTCATGCTTAGTTGGCACAGAGTTTCTATCTGGGATGATAGAAAGTTTTGGTAAGGGATAGTGGTGATGGTAGCTAATACTGTGAATATATTTAACACCACTTAATTGTATACTTGAAAGTGGTTAAAATGATTAATTTTAGGTTGAATATATGCTACCAGAAAACAACAACACAGGACTGTACAACACAAACAGCAAACTCTAATGTAAACTATGGCCTTTAGTTAATATCACTATAATATTGTTTCATCAATTGTAACAAAGGTACTGCACTTATACAAAATGTTAATAACAGGGAAAACTTTGTGTGTGAGTAGGGGCAGGTGAGGTCTGGGAATTCTGAACTTTATGCATGGACTTTTCTGTAAACCTATAACTGTTCTAGGGGAAAAAAAAGAATCCTACACAGGTGCCCCAGAGTATGAACATCCACCAAAGGCTCACTTCTGGATACCATCTTCATACTGTTTCCAGAAAGATTACACACCAACCTGTCGTTGCTTTACGATAATCATCAGGCGTTCAGTGTCATGCTGAAGAGACTAGGACAGTGTGTTACTAACCCACGAAGGAGAAAGAGAAAGACACTCTTCCGAAAAGGAAGATATCACTGGTTAGATTCAGCAGAGTTGGTTTTTTTTCTTTTAGAAACTGTCTTTATATATCTATATTATTTGCATTTTTACTCCTCTTTTACAAAAGTTAGAAGATGCATGGCAAACCTACTTTACAAAATATACACTTCATATTCTGGAATAATTTTAGATTGTAGAGAAAAGTTGCAAACATAGTACAGTGAGTCCCATATATCCTTCCCCCAGCTTCTCTCTAATCTTTTTTTCTTTAATGTTAAACATTTTTTATTGTGAAATACAACATATATATAAAGAAAAGCAATATTTTTCAAAGTACACTTCAATAAATAGTTACAGAACTCCCTGATCTTAATATTACCAAGGTACATTTGTCAAAACTAAGAAATTAACATCAGGAAACCCTCCTTTTAAATCCAGCTTAGGGCTCTAAAGAACTCTGCAAGTAGACACAGGAAGGAAAGTATTCCTTGGCAAGCCCAAGTTTCATAAGAAAAGGTCACTCAGTTACTTAAGGAAAAAGACACTTGTCTTTGGGGCTGATAGCTGCAATGTCCAAAACCCATGCTCCCTTTCTTCCTCCTTCATAATTTTGTTTAGGGCAGCAGTGTGCCCAGGTAAAAACATTTTATTTACCAACCGCCTTCCAGCAAGGGACAGATCAGATAACTCACTTCTGGCCCATAAGTGTAGTGAAATCCCTGGGATGGGCACCCCTTCCCAAATGCAGAGCACTGCTAGGAAATGCCCCTCTCTCCTCCCTTTAATCTTTTGCCATTTCATCTTCTCCCTGCCTAGAGGTTGGACATGAGGCATGGGGTACACTAAGAACGGCAGATCAGAGAGGTTCATGGAGCCTGGTTCCCTGATGCCATTGTGTGCCTCACTGTCAGCAGGGCAGTGTTGCCCTCTGGGCATCTCACAGCATGAGGCAGATGAACTTCTCTGTTGAAGCATCATTGCCATAGTCTGTGCTTTGTAGCAAAATGTAATCCTGGCTATTATCCCAAACTCAGGCCTGGAGATGTTACATCAATGGCTTAAAAGAAACACTTTCTATTTGTCCCATACCTCATGGCAAACCACGCTTGACTCAGAGGCCAAGAAGCTGACTCGAAAGAAAGTCTGGGAAGCAGAAGCCATGTATCCAATGCAATTTGGCTCTGATTTCTCCTGCAAGCAAATGGGTTATTTACAGTCCCTGGGCCTCAATTTTTCCATCTATGGAAGAGAAATCACCATAACTTCCTTTATCCTAAGGGAATATGGAAAGCAAGTGAAATTAAATGTGTGAAGACACATAGCTCTTTGGAAGATAGGTAGGGCTGAGCTAAAGCTGATATGCCATTTAGTTATACTGTTCTGCTGCCAGTAAAAATCCAAAGGACCTCACAATGAACAATAGAGCAATATCTGAATTTTGGATCATATCCTAGATAAATGCTTTCTTGACAAAAAGAGTGAAGATGAGGTCCAGTCTAAATGATGGTAGCCAACTATCTCTGACTGGTAGAAATATTAAAAAATAAATAAATAAACAAAGGTAAGAACAGAGAAGAAAGAAAATGACTGTGAAATCACTGTTCTGGGGAACAGAATTGTTGTTGCTATTCTAGAAACCTGTGTGGCTGGCAGCCAGCTTTATTTAGGTATCTGAAACTGGCACTGCAAAATTCACAGATCAAGGTGTTTCCTCAATATGAACTTTCAGGAATCTCAGCTTCAGGGGAACAAAGATCACTGAGATAAGAGCCTGAAAAATGAAATATACACTCAGCAGGATACCACCCTGCCTTGTGCTGCTTTCAAAAAGGTGCAGAACTTCTCTCTGAGATGGCAAATCCGAATTCAGATGAAATGTAAGTAAGATATATACACTGGGTTTTAAAGATAAAGTATGAAGAAAATTATGTAAAATATCCTATTGATTTTTTATAATGATTGCATTTGGAAACAATATTTTGGAGCCATTGAGTTAAAAAATACACTGTTAAGATTAATTTATTTTCTTAAAAAATATTTTTGTTGAGATATCATCACACACATACAGTCCATCCAGAATACACAATCAATGGCTCACAATATCATCACATGGTTGGGCATTCATCACCATGATCATTTTTAGAATATTTGCATCACTCCAGAAAAAGAAAAAGGAAAAAAAAAAAAGCCAAACCCATACATCACATACCCCTCACTCTCATGGACCTAGTATTGCAATCTACCCAATTTTTTTACCCCTCTTCTCCTCCCCCTATTATTCATTTATTTTTGCCCTTATGTTTTTACTCATCTGTCTATATCCTGGATAAAAGGAGCATCAGACACAAGGTTTTCACAATCACATGGTCACATTGTAAAAGCTATGTAGTTATACAATTGTCTTCAAGAATCAAGACTACTGGAACACAGTTCAACAGTTTCAGGTACTTCCCTCCAGCCACTCCAATACACCATAAACGAAAAAGGGATATCAATACAATGCATGTAAGAATAACCTCCAGGATAACCTCTTGACTTTGTTTGCAATCTCTCAGCCACTGACACTTTATTTTTGTCTCATTTCCCTCTTCTACCTTTTGGTCAAGAAGACTTTCTCAGTCCCATGATACCACGTCCCAGCTAATCTCCAGGAATCAAATTAAGATTAATTTCATCTGTTTCTTTCTACTCTTACCCCTCACTGTGGCTACAAAAAAATTTTTAATTACATCTGGGGATTGCATTTGTGGCTCGCGTCAATATTTCTCTTGGACAGCACTGGTCTAGAGGCTGATGTCCCATAGGAACATCAGTCAACCAACAAAAGGGTCACCCTTTTAATCAGGTGTAGCACCCTGAGAGCCATTTCTCATGGAAGGTAACCCCTGTTCTGAGTTTCTGACAACCAAATGATCAAGAATTGGGTTTATTTAATTAATTTCAAATATTGCTTCTCACACCATCTAGCAATCAGCCTTATAAATACAAGTTTTTCCACGTTTCCCCCTCTGTACCCCACTTCCATCATTTTGATGGCAATCTCTCCTTGAGGTTATGCTCTCAGCAAAAGCCAGAGGAGCTCAGAGAGAAAAGAGTGAGGCAGTGTAGTAAAACCAACACCCATCCCTTTCCTCATTGGCTTTGGCAATTTTCAATCTAACTGTAGCAAGGGTAAAGGTAGACAGGGGCTGAAATGAAAAGTCAAGCATGTAGACCTTGAGACGCAGACCTTCCTTGGATGAAAGGAAAGAGGTGAAGAGGTTGGCCCTTTTTTTGGGTTAAATGTCATGGCTTGGAAAAGGGGAGTTTTTAGAAAAAAAAAAAAAAAACCAAACAGATAAAATGTTGGAGGCTTTAAAATTTTATGTCCATTTAAAAATAACATACATAAATGATTTTTAAAAAAACATTATCTTGCAAATTAAATCGAAATTGGTTATGAATATTAATAAACACATTTTTCCGATTGTAATCAGGATGTGTATAGGGGTGTACAGTGTTGTATTCCTTCCTCAAGTTTAACAATACTGTTTCATAGTTACACATGGACTTCACACATGGTCAGTTTTATAGACCCGTCTCTCCATGGTAATAATACACTTTAGCTTGTTATTTCCCTCTGGCCGGAGTGAGGCAAAGGCGAGGAGGATAAAAATGAGGTTTTCTAAAGAACCATAGGCTGAAACAGAAACGGCAACCCAGAGGAACTGTCGTATTTAGATAGGAAAAAATGAGTAATACTGAGGGGCTAAGAATTAAGAGCCAGGGGAGGCTAGAGGTAGAGCCACTAGAGACAGCAGTGTGGGAGGGAGAAATGGCCGTGAGATAATCGCCTAACTGTACACCGAACAGGGCCGCCTGGGTCCTGGACAGGCATCCCTGCCCAAGGGGCTGGAGTCAGTCAAGTTCATGTCCATCTGTACATCGGCAACCAGGGCTACACCCCACAGTGCTTCTAGACCAGAAGCACAGGGAGGGGCATATCAGGATGGGCAGCAACCCCCTCCCAGGGAATCCTGATAAGATCTAATAAATCAGAGTTCCCAGCCTACGTGTCCCATTCTAAATGACCACTTAAGCCCACTTAAAGTAAATTTCCACATAAAGCCAAGCTGGGTCCTTACTATGGAAGTGCATACTTTCAAAACATTTCAACTGCACAAAGATTGTGTTTTAAGACTTCCGCAAGTTGTAAAAACCAGTCACAAGTCTGGGCAATATACTGCAGGGGACAGTTGGAGACAAACGATCAGGGGAGGCAAGAGTGTATGGGAGCACAAGCCTCAGAGCCAAACATGGTTTGTGTCTAGGCAGTTTTTCTGTACAGCTGACCAAAAACATGCAAATATCAAATAGGGAAAGGAAACTGGAAAAGACCCAGTTCACGAAAGAAGCAGCCTCTTTTCTTTATACCTATGTCCCATAACACCCTTCTTCTGGAAAATCGCCCAAGACATCTTTCATTTTTTATACATCCTGAAAAACTGGTGTTTGGTGTGGCTGTTTTCCTTTCACTAAAATCAACACTACATCATGTGTCAATATCTTAGCACCTGACTTTATGACACAGCCTGGTCTCGACGTTTACGTGGTAGCAGCTCCCTGGCTGAGTCCACTCTTCCTCTTGTTTGAATTCAACTATAATAAAAGTAAAACAGGTCAAAAGCATATCAGAGGGCACAATGGGAAAATTCCCAGAAATTCCAAATTGAGAAAATAAGATAATTGCATTAAATTACAGCTGCTGCTCAGATTAGGCTTGAAATAGTAAATATTGAGTGTAGAGTGAGAAAACATCCTCCCCGGCTTTTATTTTTCCTTTTCAAAGTTTAACATTTAGGAGCTAAGAATGATTAAGGCCATTTTAAATGCGTCAATGTCCTCAACTCAAAAACATAAGGCTAATACTCAGCACACGGAGTTCTTGGGAGGATTAAAGGAGCTGATGGTAGAAAAGAACATCTCTCTGCTGTGCTCCCCTGCCTAGCACTCACTGCACAAGGGCAACAGAACGTCCATTTCCCTTCTGGGGAGCGGCCCCTCCCCCAAGAGCACAGCTCGGTGAGACTGGCACAAGTGTCTGCCCAGCCAGCCTCAAGAGGTGCACACAGGAACCCAGCTTGGCCAAGCAGACTCTCCATCCAGGGAATTAGCATGGGGTGGGGGGAACAACTGCAAAAAAAGAGAAACAGCTACAGCTGATTCATCCGGTGTAGGTGGCTGGAAGGGACTGTCCCTTAGTCACTAGTTCCTGGTACCTGGATCCTCCATTTCCTTTTCGTTCAGCAGCCTAGGTTTTCAATGCTTCCTTTGCCTGCTAGCTATGCCAGATATTTAAAGCACGTGATGATTTGGGCTCCTTCAATTTAAAGAAATCTAGCTGGTATAAACCCCAGCATTGTGCCGGCAAATGCCAAGTCTTCAATAAGTGCTAGCTACTGTTTTTTGTTCATTTGACATATTTTTACTGAGTAGCTAATATATAAATGCCAACTCACTGGGGATACAGAGATGAAAAAATCAAATTCCCTGTCCTCAAGGCATATACATTCTAGGTAAGGGTAAAGAAAAGCTAAGCTACAGAGTCCCATCTGTAATGGAATTATCTCCATTTTCCTGGTGGTGGCAGTGGCAAGAAGTCACCACATCAAAAAAGTAAGAGAGCTTGAGTAGGAAAGCTTTGATGGTGAGAAAGGGAGAGAAAGCAAGCAAGGGTAGGTTGCTATATGATCTTGGCCAAGTTGTAATCTTGCCTTTAGCCCCAATCCTCAGAACCTTTGGTCTTTCCTAGACGATTCCAGCTTGGACTAAACACTGTGAGTGTCTGGGTCTGACATCTAGACTCCTTTGCAGCAGATTTCAAGTTCCTTTCTTATGACCTTCAGAGCAAATCCTTCAGCTACTGCCCTCCACTGCAGGATGGGATATTCACAGCTACCCTCAAGCAGCTGGGAAGATTATAAAGAGAATGTATGTAAAACCGATTTGTGCACAGCACAAGTGTTTTATAAATACAACTGCAAAGTGTTATATAAATACATATTTAAAACAAAAGAAAAAGAAGGAGTGCTTTATGAAGTATTGAAACTGCTAAAGTGCTCTGACTAAATCTTTAAAAGAGAAAATTATACACCCAACTAGAGCAGCAGTAGTCTGATTATCCAGGGTCAGTTGCTGCAGCTGTGAGCAATTTACCCATGTGATTATCAGGTTTTCATCTCCCCCATTTAAAATAGCTGGATATTGGGAGAGCAATTTTATGTGAGTAAAGCATAACTGGTTCATCCCATTTGCAAAGGTTACACAAAAATCTCAAGGTGTCCAGTCATTGTTTGGGGAAATGGGAATCTTGTAGGGTTTATGAGCTAACGATTTATATAGCGGCTGTATCTGCCAAACTATGTGAGCTGATGCAAAAAAAGTTGAGAATTTTTTTCCTGGTCTACTGGGGTTTACAATCAGCAACCAATCTCCGTTAGTGGCTATGAATGCAGGCTCTGAAGCCAGACTGCCTTGGTTTGGATTCTGAATCTACCATTTACTAGCTGTCGTCTTCAGAAACTACTTAACCTTGTCTGAAAAATGGGATTAATTATGATACCTAACTCATAGATTTGTTGAGAGGAATGAGTAAAAAGTAAAGTGCTGGGCAACACTTTCAGAACTTCAGAGGCAACAGTGTCAGAATTCTCACCTGCCATGCCAAAATAAAAGCAAAGTGCTTATAACAGTGGCTGGTATAGAGTAGAAGCATATAAATTCTATCAGTGATTTAGAGTTGGTCATATCAAGTGCAAATAGATAGCCTTTGAAGGCCATAAGAGGTTGAGGCTGTGCTAAAATCTTCTTCCAACATGATACCACTTACTTCCCACAACAACTCTGAGTCATCATTAACAGCTCTGATATACAAGGGCCTGCTTGTGGGGCTGGTCCATGGCTGGCATCTGGGAACTCGGCTTTTGGAATGTTCCCTACTTTACTAACTGATAAGTTGTTCTTGCTGCTGCACCGGGATGCCTCAGTTGTACAAATAATGGGATTTAGGGAGGACATCTGCTGCCCTGCAGCAAGTCTGGAATGTTCGTAGTACTTCCTGCCTGATTGCATAGATACAGTGTTCGTATATGATCAGCTCATATAAAGCCTCGGACTTTTGAGTTTCAAAAAGGCTTTCCTGGCTAGAAACTGTGCACATGCCTCACTGCATTACAATGCAGAAGGAAGGAAGGAATTCTGGGTAGCCCTTCTTAGAAGGGAGAACATAGGAAGCCTGTTCCTGGATTTTTCCAGTCTCCCCCTCATGATCTTTCCCCCTTGCTGATCCTGCTGTTTATCCTTTCACTGTGACAAATATTAGCCATGAGGACAACTGTATGTTGAATCCTTCTAGAAAATCACCAAACATCTGGGTGGTCATGGGTTCTCCAAAAACCAACCAGCCAAACCAAAAACAGTTATAGAATGTGATTCTCACTTCATAAGTTTAAACTCTGAGGAATGGAAGGGTTATAAGACTTAACTATGATTGCTCGGCTTAGTGGGTGGGATCTGAACCCAGTCTGTTTCTCTTCAAGGACTGTGCTCATTCTGCCATGCTAGGCAACTACAACACAGATACATACACTGTGCTTGGCAGCTACAACCCAGATATATACATCCAGGTCAAAGCAAATGTCTTTCCACATCCAATATCTACCAGCTAGCTATGCCACCTTGGGAAAATACCTTAAAGACCTTGAACCTCCAATTTCTTTACTGTAAAACTGTACAATAATAATAATAGAATAGTTCTAGAATTGCTGAGGATTAAATGAGATACAATATATAATCATACATGTGAAGCATTTGTACACATTAAATACATAAAATTTTACAACTTAAAAGTATTTAGCCCAGTACCCAGTACACAGTAAGCTTCAATAAATCAGTTATACAAATATGCTGACAACATACACACTGACTTTTGTATAAGTACACACATATATATAATAAATATGCAAGCAAGTTAGATACTCATCTAACAAGTTCTGCCTTGATTATAGAGCATCATTCACCATTCAGAAGTAAAGCTAATTAGGATTTCATAAGTGGGCCTGATTTTTACGCCTAATGGTTTTAATCTAGGAAAACAATTTACCCAGAAACACTCGGCTAAAAGCCTAAAGTCTGACTTTCTTTAACGTTTAACCTATAAAATATTAGCAAAACAATTCAGAGATGTGCTAAAGATTCTAACTGGTATTTATTATTAACTCCAACATACACAGATATTGTGGTCTATTTTCATAAACTCAAAATTAGGACCTGTGATTTAGCAATGAATTTCTGGGTTGGGAAATCTGTACCTCCCTTGAAATCCCCAGCTTCTACATGTAGAATAATCAATCCTCCTAAAGCAATGGAAAACATACTTCTGTGGTGATTTTAATTGTACCTTTATGGCATTTACATTTATAGCATTACAAAATTATACTGTAATTAGAGTGTAATTACTCCTTGGAAATAATCTAGAAACAATTTACGGCAACCTCTGTCTTTTCTCTGAAGATCAGGATGCACAGCATAAGTCAGTCCACTGTGGCATAAAAGACTGGTTTTTCTCCTACAACTTGGGATCACCTGATTTTCTATGTTTGGAGCAAAGATGAAAGAAACAACTCTAACCAAAACACATCATCTGCTTTGGTTTGCTAAGTTGCTTAAAATGGATATGAAGACATTGGTTGCTCTTCTTTTTATTTATTTTCTTTCTTTTTTGGGGGGATGCACAGGCCAGGTATTGAACCTGGGTCTCCCACGAAGCAGGTGAGCATTCTACCACTGAACCACCCATGCACCCCCTGGGTTGGCTTTTAACAATGAGAATCTGTTAGCTTACAAGCTTACAGTTTTGAGATCATGTAAAGGTCCAAATCAAGGCATCATGAAGATGATGCTTTCTTCCTAAAGATCTGCTCCTGGCAACCCTGGACTCATCCATCAAATGCACATGGCACATGGTGGCATCTGCTGGTCCCTCCCTTTTCTTCCTTGCTTTCAACTTCTTGCTTCCCTGGATTCCTATTTTTTGAATTTCAGTCTCTTATGAAGGACTGCAGTAAGAGGATAAAGATCCACTCTGAATAAGTGGGTCATACCTTAAGCAGCCTCACCAAAAGAGCCTTACTTAGAATGGGTCCACATTCATAGGAATGAATTAACTTCAAGAACATGCTTCTCTGGAATACATATACCTTCACACCACCCCACCATCTTTCACTGTAGAAAACCTCAGTCACTCCAATCAGTACAACAGTGGTCCCAACTGATATCTTTTATTTTAAAAATGTTATTGTGGTAACATATGTATAGCATGAAATCAGCCATTTTAACCACTTTTAAGTGTACAATTCAGAGGCATTAATTATATTTACAATGTTGCACAACCATCACCATCATTCATTACCAAAACTTTTATCATCACCCAAATATAAACTCTGAACCCATTAAGCAATCTCTCCCCATGCCTCCTCTGTCAGCCCCTAATCTACTTTTGGTCTCTACGAATTTGCCTGTTCTAAATATTTCATATAATTGGAATCATACAATGTGTCTTTTTGTTTCTGGCTTATTTCACTTAGCCTAATGTTTTCAAGTTTCATCCATGTTGTAGCATGTATCAGAACATCATTCCTATTTGTAGCTGAACAATATTCCATGTGTGCCTGGCTGATATCCAGACAACCTCATGGGAGCCACTCAGCCAGAACCACCCAGCTACATCCTTCCCAAATTCCTGACCCACGGAAGCTGCATGGGATAATAAACATTAATTGTTATTTCACACTACCAAGTTCTGGCATAATTTGTCATGCAGTTATAGATAACTAATACAGCTCTTTTAACCAATAGCTTATATTGTTTCATTATGGCTCAGACCTACAAAGAAAGTCCAAACTTTATGAAGGCCTTTATGACTAATTCTTCACTGTAGTAGCTTGTACCATGGTTCAGCAAATTTCCATTCTCCCCTCCATAACAACCTTTTTGGAGGCATATGACCCAAGTTCAATGATATTGGGTTTGACTATATGAGTTGCTTTGACCAACTGGATGTGGGATGTTGTGACTGGACATTTATTCCAAGCAGAAGTTTTTAAGACATTACAAGAATCTACCTGCCCTTTTAGCTCTGCCCTCATCAGTGAAATCAACATATCTTGAACCCTTTAGTCTGGGTTCAAGAATGAGAAGGCATGGAACACAGACTTCAACTTGACTCTCTGATGGAAGCCAAGCAAAGCTGAGCCCAAACAGAGCTGCAGTTGACCTGCAGATCTACGAGTAGGAAATAAGTCTTTCATTGTAAGTCACAATATTTTAGGATTGTAACAACAGCAATACTTGACCAATTCACTCACCATGCTGTATGATGCCATGCTCCATAAGCCGGTGGCAAAGCTGCTCTGCCTCTTTCCTTGTGGTGGCCTCACCTTCCTGAACCAACCAATCCAAGAATTCAGATGCCATGAAAGTTCGTTCATACTTGATCCCTTCCTCCTCCCTGGGCTGCAGGAGTGTGTTTTCAGGACTCATCAGCCTGGTAGGAAAAAAAGGGGGGAAATAAAAATAAAACAAAACTGTACAAAGGAAAATACCTCTTTTCAAATCCTACATCATAGGCTTCTGTTGCCAGACAGATGGATTTGGCCTATCATGCGCTGCCACAGATGTCATTTCAAGAAGAGGATCTGCTTCAGAAGTGAACAAGATGTATTTTCTCCTGGTAATTACAAAAACTGGAAATACAATCCAAATCTCTGTCATTAGCAGACTGCATTCATTTTAGCAATTTGAAAAGGAATTATAGTATACACCACTCCACCAACCCCCACCCTACCTTTCCAATAAGGCTAATATTTCTTTCCTAAAGGCATTATTCCATTTCTGAAACTGCTGTGCTTTAATAAGATGATGTGGAAGTCATGCCTCTACAATCCCCCTCTTCCCATATATCTTGCTTCTCACACCTATCTTCTTAAGTATTCCTCAATTCCTCTGGCTTCTTACCTAGCCACACTTCCAAAATAGCTCCTCTTAGGGGCCATGGACATTCTCCCTTGCATCCACATATGATGGGCATTTTCTGATTGCACATTTTGGTTGACATCAATAGTACTATACACTCTCAACCACTCCCCTCGGCACCCTGTATTGGTTGGCCTTCTGTTCCTTTTGTCCTAATTCCTTTTCAGCTGTCTTTATGTTGGCTCCCCCTCATGCTCTTGGATGTACTTGCTGGAATTCCTTGAGATTCAGTCCCTAATTCCCCTCTTTCCTCATTACATATCTCAGGTGAGCTCTTTCATATCCATGGTTTTAATCTATATCCTGGGGATTCCCAAATTTACATCCTCAGAACAGGCCTGTTCCCCTACTTTCAGACCTTTATATCAATATGAACATCTTAAAGACAGCTCAGACTCAAAAACCCTAAAACTGAACTCATGTTCTACCCCTAAACCTATCCTGCTCTGGTGAGTGCTTCCACCATCCAGCCAAAAGAGAAGACATCATTATTCTCGATACTTCCACCTTATTCCCCTGCCCAGCCCATCAGGATGGAGGCAGCCACCCCTGCCTTAGTGTAAATACCAACAGCTTTAACCTAGATAACTGTGATGGTTTTTTAAAACAGACTAAACTAGGTATCCACACTTGTCCTCAATGTAACCCCAAGGAACTAAATCCAGATGCAGTAATTCGAATGACCTTTTAAAAATTTAAGCCTGATAATGTCCCATTCTTGTTGAAAACAAACTTCAATGATTTCTCATACCTTTTAAGATAAATACCAAAATCCTTAACATGGCCTATAATGCATGTATGTATGGTTTGGCCTCCTGCCCACTTTCGACCACTGTCATCTCTTACCTCTGTATGTTCCTTCTTTCATTTCCTCAAACATACCATGTCCCTTCTACCAGAGAGCCTTGAATATATCAGTCCTTGGCTAGAAGGGTATTTCCATCTCTCCCCACCACCTCTCCACTCCTCATGCCCTTGTCAGGTCTCTATGCGGCCATCTCATTGCTCCCTGTACATTTCCTTCAAGGTATGCACAATAGTTTGTGTGATTATCAGATTAAAGACTATCTCCCCTCCTCAACTATAAACTCCAAGAGAGTACAGTCCATGTTTGTCCATACAATTTCGTTAAGTACAGAACTGAACTTCCTAAAATGCCAGAACCATTGTGCCATCTCCTCTTTAAAACTATCTCTGTCAAGTTCCTGTCTTCCATATGACAGGACATTCCTCTTTTAAAAACCATCATTTCCTCTCCAACTAACCATAATCTGAAACATAAATTGAGCCATTTAATGCTAGAGCAGGAAGAAATCTTGGAGATGATTGTACTCCAACCCACTCAATATCACAAGAGAAAAAATAGTTCTCATTCAAATGAGAAAAACTGAACGACAGCATTCAATGTGGCGGGGAAGGAACAAACCCAAGGTCATGCAAAAAGCACTAAATACATGCTTAAAAAGCAATCCATTGGGGGGGGAGGGCATAAGTGATATTTACAGAGATACCTGCATATCTGAATGTCTGTTCATATGATGTTCATTTTTAAGGTTTTCAGACTTACAGCGCAAACCTGCTGGCAAAGAGCACTGGCCTAGAAATTAAAAGACCTAACTTTATTCTCAGTGGGTCACTTAGTAGCTGTGAGAGTAAGGCAAGCTACTTTTCTTTTTCATCTTTTTTTTTTCTTCTTTTCTCAAGAGTACAAAGGTTTCTTCACCCAGCTTTTGTGAAAATCAAATGTGTGAGTGAATCAGATGTATGAGTTTCTACTACTTAACCAATCACTGGCCCCACATCAGGGCATGAAGAATTCTTCCTAATAGCTAGGAACTGATGAAAATGAAGAGACCTCTGCATACTCTCCATTCTTCCCAGCAAAATCTGCACAGTTCTACTACCTCAAAGCCAATCAAAAGGGCACCTGGGACACAAGCACAGCTCCGCCACAAGCTAATTACATAATTTCTCACTGCTTCAGTGTCCCCCAAACGCACGCTAAATGAGGAAGATAATTCCTATTCTACTTCCTTCCCTGGTTTGCTGTTACTATCAAAATCTTTGAAAAAAATCTGAAAGTTCCAAGTATATAAATGTCTGCTTTTATTATTAAAAGCACTGATAAGAGCTATTCAGCACATAACAAAAATCATTAAAAAACTTTTTGGCAAGTAACGGAACTCTTAGAAACCTTCTCATTTAGAACTTTCCCAAGTCAGTCCTCTTCTGAGTTTTAATCCATCCTTAGATTTAGGCTGTTTTCCCAAAGTTAGTAACAGCTGAGTTGGTATGAGCAATAACAATTCCATTTCATATAATAACGGCCAGCCTCTTCTTAGAGGGTAGATAGGACAGCCACCATGTATATGTCAACACAAGGACATAATCATAAAGACATTCTACAGGAGATTATGTCCAACAATGGCCACACAGTTCCCACGCTTCTTTGCAATGTGACTTCACTGTTTCTCCCATCAAGAAGTTGATTTTAAACGGGGAGAACGGGGAGAAATTCAACTTCCCCCAAGTTGAATTCTTGATATTCTCACAAGCAGTGTGGACAACCAAAGCTATAAGCTGAGCCCCCAGTCTTGGGGTTTGTTCATATGAAACTTAACCCCACAAAGGATAGGTCAAGTCTACTTAAAATTTAGGCCTAAGAGTCACCCCCAGGAGGGCCT
>PVIY010038060.1:0-24188 GCA_004026745.1 Myrmecophaga tridactyla | reverse complement strand
CATCTTGGTAAAAAAAAAAAAAAAATTAAACTGTCTTATTTCAGTTTTACACCCCCCCCCTTCTGGGCTCAGTCTTTAATAAGATATAAAATAGTCAGAAAACATGAAGTTGAAAGGCATAAAAGAAATACTTTATGTTGAATTATCAGGAATTAGTTTCAAAAGAAAGTTAAAGCAACAACAAATAAAAATTCTATGCCAGATGGCAGAGTTAGTCGTTTTTTTAAACACTGAAGATGGATGAAAGAGAAATGTCTTTATGGTAAGTGGTATTGAGATTTGGCCAAGGTAGTTTAAATTCCTTTGATTCAGACACTATTTAGTTTAGTTTTAGGTTTCTTTTTAGGAAAATTGGTTTTCTTGATTGTTTCATTCTTTTTTGTTTTATAAATCTCAAAATGTGCTCAATTCCATTCAATTCACTTCAGTACACCTTAACTTACTTGAATTTAATTCAACAAATATTTATAAAGTGAAAATGGCATCTTAATTTTTATAATCAATGTGATAATTTAAAACTTTGTCTTCTTTACACAAAATAACCTGGAGATGGAAATATGAAGATGAATCAAAATGAAAGTAACATCTATTACTATAGAAATGAAAAATATGTTTCACTTACAACATTTCAGGGTTGTGTTTTCATAGCATTTACAATATTAAAAGTGAAAAGTAAAACAAACAAAAAACCCACAATTGTTACACGCTGAAAAGAGAGTTGTACCTGTTATTCTGAAGTTCAAGTGCTTTGGTTTTAGCACCGATGTCATAAACAAAATGTTGTTGAGTAATTATTATCCTATTTTCTGCTGTTATATTTCCCAAGATGGTAATCACAGGATAGCCCATCTGGAGTGTCCACTGATCCATTACTTCCTGTATATTTACATATTTTCCATTCCTTTTTAAAGCCTTTATAACCAAAATTGCATTAATTAGTTGTATAAACATGAATTATAAACATCTTTAACATTAAACTGTTTTCATTTTCAACTTTAAAATTTACCTAAATATGAAAACATTTAAAATCAGTGAAGCTAATATAATATGCTAATTAAATTAATCTTAAATTAAGCCTTATGCATATATATATATACACACACACACATACACACAAATAAAATGACAGTTTTACTAACTTTCTTGCGTGTTTTACACAATGGAGGATAAAATACATTTTTCTGTTAAAGCAAGTACTTAAAGCATCATTAAGTATTCTCCCTATATCTAGTAGCACATTTAAATATTTGTTATTCATAGATAGAAAAATATTTCTTTTGAACCTCAACATTTCTCTCTTTAATATAAATGTGCAACTCACCATATTAAAATTATATTTACTCTTTAATAGAAATGTGCAACTCACTACATTAAAATTATATTTCAGAACTATTATCATGTTTGAAAATAGGCAAGGTATCTTTTACAGCTGAAGTAATTTTAAACCCCATTATCTTTATAATATATCAAAAAAAAGAAAGCAATGTGAGAAAAAGGAAAACAAAAGTTAAAACATACTCCAATAAATATTACAAAAAGTTATAATGCCTCATAAAGAGAATACAAATACTCATGTAGAGGTTTTGATACACAAGCTGCCAATACTTTACCTCTGATAGTGTATTCCAGAGATCATTTCTGGCTGCATTGCCATACTTATGAATAGTTAAATAATCCTACAAAGAATATAGAATTGTAATTACAATTCAAAGGCTAAGCAATTACCAGTAAAACATTCAATTCAATTAATCTATTTCCTTTTGCTGCAAGTACATTAATACAAAGATACACAAAAATATTAAGAACCTCATTTTTAAATATTTCAGAGATTTAACTATAGCATATTTCCCAATTAAGTCATCAAACAATAATACTCTTTGAAAAAACAATTTTCTTCGTCATAATCACTTATGGATTTCTAAGTTCAAAGGCTTTCCTCTAACTTACCAGGCCAACCTCAGTAAATTCGGAAGAAACTATCACTGCAACACAACATTTAGGGTGAATATGCCCATTAGGCTTTGATACCGAAGTGCTGAAAAAAACTAATTTTGGGGAAATAAAAAGGAACTCTGGTTGAAATATGTTTAAAATCTTTATTTCATAACCTGTTATTCAAAATTTACATCTGAAGGAAGATTGCACAGTTGAAACATGTGCCTTTATGCTTACTTTAAGTCAGAATAACTAGATCACAATTTTTTTTTGGCATAGGCAGGCTCCGGGAATCTAACCTGGGTCTCTGATACGGCAGGCAAGAAATCTGCCACTGAGCCACCACTGCACCACCCTAGATCACAATTTTGATCAGGCTTTAGCCTGGTGCATTTTTTATTTTTCAGCTACAGAATCTATGATGTTTCTCCATGCTTCTTCCAGCAATTCAAAGGCCAAAGTGCTAAGAAGACTTATCTTGCCAAGAGTAAGGACTGTCTCCACAAGCTGTCCTCACTATCCCAGCCTCCCTACAAAGGAGATATTGCCTACTACAAAAGTGACAGATACTGCACAGTGCACAATAATATTTAATAAAGAAATTAATTCATACGTTTATTTAATATTTTGGGGCTTCAGAATATCCATTTTCCATTTTCAACCATTAGTTCTTAAACCTACAAACTTTTCTCTCTGATTCATGCCTTGCTCCTTTCTAAGAAATGTGACTAAATTGTGAATGTGTTTAGTTCTGTCTACTTGCCATTTAAATTTTTTCTGATTTCAAAGTAGGAAGATAAACAGAAAACAGTGTTTCATATTGTAAAACAAAGGGTCCCTTTCTTTGTTTGAAATTATATCATCTCTACAACATGTAGGCAGTAGACAAAATCCTAATGTACATCCCAGAACTGAAACTGAAAATATAATGCTGACTCTTCTCAGCACTTTATGTCAGGTGGGATATTTTTGGGATAATTAAAATTGAGAAAGCAAATTTTCTGAAATGCAAATTGTAGGACCTCTGACAGATGCATATTTTGTTGGCAACTCTCAGCACAGTAAATGGCAACTCCCACTTAATCAGACACCTAGAGAAGCAATGTCCAAAACTGACTTAGCAACCACAAATTCACTGTTATCATAAAATGCTGCAAATAACTTTATTGAAAAAATACATCCCATAGCAAGCAGTCTGAATCCAAATTTGGCTTTGACTATGCCTATGAGGTATTTTTTATTTGAACTCAGAGACCAATATTTAAATAAATTATTTCAAATAGATGACAAATTACTTTAAAGCATTCTTTATGCTTTCTATCGAGTAAATAAAAAAAAGTCATAACAATGGGAACCATGGAATATACGTCTGAATTTTATTTTTTAGTGGTGATATAGCAAAAATTATTATATGTTTATATAATATAATATAAAAATTTTATATTATATATAAAATATATATATTTTTCAGTTTATAGAAAGTGCTACTATGATAATACAACAAGAGGAATAAAAGAATATTAAATGGAACTTGGTCCAGTAGACTACAGGTTTCTCCTCATACTCAGATCATAAATGCTACACTGTCCAATTGTTCATGATATGAATTGACCCTGCCCCCATATTGATGATCAGCTCAAGATCTTGATTCCCTCCCCAGCATAGAATAAGTTTCAAATTTACATTTCAAACATGATGAAATAGTAAATCCAGGCATAGTAAGTAGCTCCTAATATACCTGGCTTAGTATTCAGGACAGACAGCGTGCCTACAACCTCAACAACCAACATCCACATATTGGAATTCAACATGTCAAGCTTTTTGCAAAAATTATGTTTTCCCTTAGTTATTTTGACCTTTCTGTTGCACAAATATATATATATATATACTTTGATCTTGGCAGATCTCCCGAGAAACAATATATAGTGAAAATGTTTATTTAAAAATCAAATCATTTATTCATTCATTGCACAAAATTAATGGAGTACCTAGCAAATGCCAGGCCACTTTCTGTGTTGGGTGAACAAAAGTGAACAAAAGCTTACTGAGAACAACTGCAGATGCCTAGATGGATTTGTGTAGGATAGTCCCTGTCAATGAAGCTGTGAAAGTCTTCATATAACAATAACATGGCAAGATGAATTCTAACATTTGGTATATGACTGAATAAGATTTTAAACTCCTTTCAAACCTATAAGTCGATGAATACGGAAATAGCTGGAGATATTAATTTGAAATAGAGCTTGTGTTTACATTTATACATATGAAAGTCCATCAGCAGTAGGTTTGACATCATGTGTTATAAAGTAGGATATTTTAATGTTAATTGTAAGAAGGATATCTACACTAAGAATTTTAGAAATAATAGAGTTATTGAAAAGAAAAAACAAAGATGACCACTAGAATAGTCTTAAAGAACATATCCAGCAATATAAACTAATTAAAAGTTAAAAGGGTATTATACATCTATTTGTAGAGAGAAGAAGCATAATGTAGTGGTTAAAAGTGCAGGAACTAAAGCCCAAATACCTTGGTTAAAATTCAAGCTCCAACACTCACTAGTCATAAGATCTTGGGCAAATAGCTTACCCTCTTTATGCCTGTCTTCTCATCTATAAAATGAGGATAATAAAAGTGCCCATTGCCTAGAATGTTTCTGAGAATTCAATGTTTTAATATATGTGATTAGAAGAGTTTTGCATACCTAATACACAGTAAGTATTCAGCAGATATTAACTATTATCATTTTTTTAATCATTGTGGGCTATAGGTTGGAAAACTGGGTAACAGAAGGGAAAGCATCATTAATAACAATAATTAAGGAATATAGCATATTACAACTATAATAATCACATCCTGTTTTTAGCACTGTGTAAGCTGCTTTATATTTTAATCCATATTCATATTTACTCCATACAATAACTTTATGAGACAGATATTATCATCATCACTTCATATATTAGAAAACTGGGACTCAGAAACTGCAGCCCACATCCAAACATCATTCTTGAATGACTGCATACTCCCCATTCAACACCCATTAGATGCCCCGCAGGTAACTCAGAGCTGAGTTCAAAACTGAACGTGTTGTCCTCCTGCATATCAGCTCTTTTTGCTAAGCTTACCCTAGTGATGCCCCTCCATTCACCTGAACCAGGAAGCCATCATACTCATTTGAAGTCCTAAACATTCTTCCCACGTGCCCTTTCCTGCAACTGTTTCACAATCATTCTGCACTATACTGGATGACTATAACTGCTGCTGCTTCTGCTCGCTCTCAAGTCTCACATCGACCACGCAACCAGACTGCTCTTCATCAAATGCACACATGGATCCCTTCTGTGTTCAGAATACAGCCCAAACACTTTTATGTAACTTTAAAAAGCCCCTCATGGTCTAGTCCCTCTGCACCTCTCCAATCCCTCTGTTCTCATTTTCTTCCTTAACCCAGACACTTTCAAGTTTCTGAAAATGCGTAATGCATGTTTTGTCTTTTTTTCTGGTTCTGCATGTGCTGTTCTCTATATCTTCTTTTCTCCTTCATATTTTTCAATTTAATTCAATCTTCAAGGTCTCAATTTTGATTTATTTCCTCCAGGTATCCTTTCTTACCCACTCCCATGCCCTTTCTAATTCTAAGTTAAATGTCCCTCATATTCTTACATTTTGCACCATAGCACAGCATTTTTAATGCTGTATTACAATCATGTATTTATCAATTTGACTCTTTGTATAGTCTGTAAACTCCATGAGGGTAAGGACCCTGCAACTCTTGTTTAACAAGCATCTGTGAGCCCAGCCTGACACATAGTGGATGCTTAATATATATGTGTGAACTGACTTTCCATATGCAATATGACTTTCTGTTAATACAATGTAGTAAATAGAGATACCATACATTCATTCTGCTCCCTCAAAATCTCATATTTATGGAATAATACAGGACATAATTCATTTTTAATTGCATCTTTGCCAGATATATAATTTGCTCTAATACATGCAACTGCATATGATATCATTAAAAGATTGTGTACCAGCGAATATGAGACCATTTTTGTTTTACTTTCTTTGCTAACAGGTGACATGGTTCATAACTTTTCATGCATAAAATCCAGTGGGACATGTAAAAGCAAGAGGAAAAGTGAAAATAGTGAGCTGAGGAAATACAGCACTATTATCTTTTGAGATTTACAAGGAAATAGTTAGGGAGTACTTACTCTCCTATTAATGAGTCTTTCAGCATGTTAGGACAGACAATTAACCACATGAATAGTTTATTTCTCAGGATATGGAAGAAAGTTCGACTAAAAAGCAAAAATGTATGGATTGGTTTATATGTGTTTAGCTACAAGTAGCAAAAAATCCACCCTGGAATGACTTTCAAGGTGACAAGATTTATTCTTTCCTATGATAAGCAGCTCCTTTCTTCTGGAATTCTTTTCTCCCCACCCTTACCTATGCAATTCCAGCACCATCTTCAGACACAACACTGCACAGAGAAAAAAGACAGAGTTGCTTCCTGTGAACCTCTTTTTAAGAACCAGGAAACCTTCCATTCAAATCCCGCAGCAAATTCCCCACATTTCTCATCTGTCAGAATTGTGCACAGGCCTAAACCCACCACTGAAGCTTCCGAGTGCACTGTTTGGGGCTTACACAAGGCAGGACCCTGTCCTCTGAAGTATAGGGCTATACAGGACAAGGGGAGGACCTGAACAAAACTGGGATTCAGTTTATAAATATGAATATGAGACTAGCTTATAAGGAGAATATCCATAGTGTTCTGTGTTAAGACAATAGATACAACCCTGAGGCTCTGTGACACTGGAAAGTAGGACATCCTTTACTTATGACTATTCTGAAAAAGCCTGGGTAAAGCAGGTGTTGATTTTTCTGATTACATGACAAGAAGGTTGAAACAGAGGTTTGACATATTATTTCCTTCTATTAAGAATAATTGTCCCTCCAAATTCTGTAGCAGGCATTTGCCATTTTCTGGCTTTCCAGGATTTAAACCCCTTTTTTTTTTAATCAGGGCAAAAACTTACATTGCAATCTTGGAAGAAGGCAAAGGATCTGCTGCCCACTATTGAAATGGAAGGGACAAAATCCTAAATACTCCTTCTTAGATCTCTTTGGCAGTGAAAGCTAGGGCATGTGCTAGCATTCACTGCTCTTTCACAGGACTCTGAATCCTACAGGGATATTGCGAAAAAAAAAACAAAACAGGTATAGATGAAAAATAATTCCCTGCAATGGTGACACTGACGATCCAGGGCTGACCTCACATATGGCAGCAACTGAGCCAGCCGCCCCGGTACCCTGACCTTGGCTAAATTTCTTGATACTTGAGCCTCCCTTAGTTCCTATTATGTGTCTCTGAAGTTTGGTTTTTGAGCCTTCCCAATGAATCCTACATCCTTCCAATATATTCTTTTCTGTTTAATTTAGTACAAGTTTGTTTCTTTTGTTTGCCATCCAAAACACTGACTGATGCAACACTATTGGGTGATATATATATTTTTAAAAAAAGAAAGAAAAAAACAGAAAGAAACAAAAACATTTTTAAATTTTATTGGTAACCTTCAAAAATAAAAATGCAAATTACCTCTTTCAACTTACATAAAAAGAGCTCAATTTGCAAGCTCTATTTAGCAAATCTAACAAATATTAGGTTTTCATTCTGTGTTATGAATGGCAGGTATGGGGGAAAAGAGATAGATGACTAAATTTAAAGATGGGAAGAGGTAGACAGAAAGGTTGTGGAAGGGCAGGCCACGGTGGCTCAGCAAGTAGAGATCTCACCTGCCATGCCAGAGACCGGGTTCGATTCCCAGTGCCTGCCCATGAGAAAAAAAAAAAAGGTTGGGGAAAAAGACAAAAGCTGAAAAAGAATGTAAGGACCCCCATAGGGAGGGGGCTAGAAACAGCAACAATAAAAAAGACAATAGAAGTGTGCAAAATTTTTGTCTTACAAAAAGCTTCTAAAGCAGGGGTTCTTTAATTGGGGAGCACAAGGTCTGAACTTAAATATTTGTAAGTATGTGCATTATCAGAGGGATCTAAAAGGGATCCCTGAACAATAAAAACAGATAAAAAGCTGCCAGATCATAGCAGTGTCACCAAAGAAGTTGGATAAATAAAACCCATTTGAAGCCTGGCCTCTGCAGCTCAGAGGATGTTTCTACAATTTCTCTTCTTGAAAAACAGAAGCAAGGGAACAGGAAGTAAGGAGACTAAACCAGTGATAGATGACTAACTAAAATACAAGAAAACTGGACTATAAAATGAGATCTTTTGATCAATGCCTATAGACAGGTAAGAGATTATTAGAGAAAGTAAAAATGAGCAGCAAAGCCTAAAGAAAGTTTTGTGCAAAAATACAAAAGTAATATTTATATTTTAATTCTATTAGCTTCTATTCTATTAGATAATTACATTTTAATTTCTATTAGAAGAAAGAAGTGTAAATATTTATAACAATCTTTATCATTTAATTATAAAAAAAAATCTGCTTCCTAAAAGGAAACTCACTATAATAGGGACCAATACCAAACTTTTTTGAGGTACAGGGGACTCCAGTCACTGTAGTAAAAGAGAAGTGGCATTTAGGAAAGAAAGCATTTCAATACATAGAAGAACAACAGTTGAACATTGATATAATTGTTTGCATGCCATTCTGATTCTGATTTTTTTTTAATTTTTAAAATGAATCTATTGGTAAAACTGAAGTTTGTGAATTGCCTTTTCTGAATGCCCTGATAAATGTCTTTGACCATTACATGCTCACAAAATAGATAAATTGTATTCTAGTTGGTAAAAATGCAGTGCTTTTTCTAAATCAAGATGCTAAATGACTTTAAGCCACATCCACTGAGTTCCCCCCTCCAACCCCCCACCACTGTTCTCACTCAGCCTCCAGCTCTGGAAACTATTTTAGAAGAAAATGTAAATTAGATGAGAAAGAATGGGTATGTATATTCAGAAGAACTAAATATGAATTATGGCTGACTCTTAACACTCATGTAACTATTTTCTCTACATCTTAATTTCTCAAACTAAAAAATGTAGATAATGCTAATACTTGTAAATGATGTACACAGAAAACGGCTCAAACAAGTAAAGCATCTAGAAAAATACCTGCCACACACACACAAAAAAAACCACAAAAACATTTGTAATTTTAAAAGCAAACTCAAGGGAGGAAAAATATCTAGAGTCAACATCATCTTCAGTCTGAGGGAAGTCAAACTGCTCTAGAGGCCCAAAGAGAGGAAATTATACACAGTACACCAAACTAGAAAATTGCTTGGAGGGAAGAAAAAAAAAGGCAAGCAGGGAAAAGGCTGGCTAAAGCTTCTTCAGACTTTAGGAAAGCTTCCTGCTAAGACTGGGAAAGGAAAAAGGCTTGCAGGGTTTCTCAAGTTATTGAACTCAGCACCCTGTTTAATAGTTCCACTGAGGGGACAAGACCTCTGGTGCGGGGTGGGGAAGCTTCAGGGAATGGGGAGTCCCATTAGGTTTGTCAGTAAAAATCCCCATGCCCAAGACAGCAAAGAAGCAGCAGACACTAGTTTACGGTTGACCAGACTAGCTTAGACAAGATGCATAACAAACACACAACAAACACTATCTCCACTTCTCTCCCATTCATTCTTCAGCCCAAACTCTAAAACCAATGAGACTGCACATCAGTGAAGATGAAACCAGAAGGCTCTTCCTCACAGGACTGCACTGAAACAAGTCCCTGGAATCTTCTCATATTGATGTGCATGATGTTAGCGGAGTTCCATAAGGACAGTTTGAATTTCCCTTCTGTGCAGAGGCATGGGGGGAATTCTTTTAATCACTGTTAAAATCATACATACTGTGCTAACATAACTGTAATTATTATTAATGGCAGGCATTTGTCTATCAGATCCTTTCTGCTTTTACTTCCCTGATTATCTAGCTTAGATTCCATAGTTCATCATATTAATCGATTCCTGACAAAATGCTTCATCATCTTTGTAGCTCTGTCCTTCAGAATCTGTCTTCTCCATACCTGTACTATTGCATCTCAGACTCACAGGAGGAAATCATGCAAGTGAGCAGATTCGTTTCAGTATAAATTCTCAATGCCCAAACACAAATAAGCCCTCATTACTGCCAGGAAGCTGCACTTTCCTACTCTTTTCAATTTTCCTCAAACTTCTCCACCTCTACCCTTCACTCGCTTCTCTCAGACGACACTGAAATCGAGAGCTGCTATCAAGAAGGAGCGCCCTTGTTTTCATATTACCAGATCTCCAAATTTACTAGAAGTGTCTTTTCTATTCAAGACCAGTTCTTTCACCTTCTCAAGGATTGAGCTTCCAGAGTTTTCTCTTACTCCACCACCATTATCAAACTCTCTCTCCCGACTCCATCTCTACCAGAAGAAAGTTAGTACAAGCATCGTCCACCTTTCAAAAGGAAACAGGGAAGTCTCCCTTGAGCCCTTATCTCCCTCCACCTATTGATCCCATTTTTCTGATTTCCTTCCTTTGGCAAATTTCTTTAAATTGTCCTCTACATTTCTATCTCTACTTCCATGCTCCCTACTCACTCTTCAACCCATTCTGCAGTAACCAATGAAACTGAAGACCGCCAAAAGGAACACTGTTCAGTCTTTATCCTGTTCCTCCTCTCAGCTGCATTTACCCTCATTGACGACTGTTGTATTCTTGAAGCACCCTTTCCTGTTGGCCTCAGGGACACCACTCACTTGGTATCCTGCCTGCTTCTTGAGCTATTCCACTCAATCTCCTTCTGAGACCCTTCCTCCTATCTTCAACTCCAAATGTTACAGCCCTGCAAGCCTTAAACCTGAGAAACATTCCTGATTTTCTCACCTCAATCCCCATCCAATCTATCCCTAGGTCAGCATAATTCTTCCTTCAAAAAACATTTTGAGTCCATCCACATCTCTGTATATGTGACCCCCTACCTAAGCTTCCATCATCTCTCACCACAATAATAAAAAACCCTCCTGATTTTATCACCCAATTCCTCTCTTGGTACGCTGTCCTACTCAATTCCAATGCATTTTTCAAGTAGTCAGAGAAATCTTTTAAATATAAATAGAACATCACATCCAGCTTAAAACGTTTTAATACCATCTTGCTAGACTTAAAACACAACCTTCTCAGCAGTCTACATGGCTTCTGCCCACCTCTCCCAATCATCTCTTGTCCTTAATACTCTACTCATCTATGCTGGTCTTTTTCTTTACCTTGAACATGTTCAATTCTTTCTTGGTTCAGTCCATTGCACAAGCTCTTTTCTCTTTCTAAAATGATCACATGCACACACACACACATACACGTACACTCACTTCTTTCTCATCCTTCAGACCTCAGCATGCAGGCCATCTTCTCATGAGAGATCTCCTGAACACCCAATCAGAAGTTGCTCTCCCCAAGCCATTATTCTCTCTCACAGCATCCCTATTTTTTTTTCTCATAGCACTTATCACATTGAATAAGAACATATTTATTTTTTTCTTTCCCTATTTATTTTGTATCTTTCCTACCATATTATATGATACATAAGAATTGGAACAATGTCTGCTGGGTACAGCATGCTGAAGACACTCCATATTTATCACGGTGTCTAACATAGAATATGTGCATCATAAGTATGTATGGAATAAATAAAAGACTGAAAATGCCTAATGGATCAGCAATGTGGACTGTAGACAAAAATACACAACTAAATCACAATTTTGGTTTGTTAGCACAAAGCATTAACACACCTTTTAAATAGGATTTTAACAATTAGATGTCTTCTTGCTTTTCAATGGAAAAATATACATATGGTAAATAATCATAGGGAGAGGCCTTGAGTAAAAAAGAGAATGTGAATATAGGTGACTGATTGCAAGCAGAAATAAAATCATTATAAAAAATAGATACTATCATTTCTTTGTGTGTCTTGTTAACATAGAAAAAAGGATTAGAAATACAGAGATAATGAGAGGAAACTATGGACTAAAAATAAGGTATACAACGTAGGGTAGGTTTTGTTTTGTTTTGTTTTGTTTTTGCATGGGCAGGCACTGGGAATTGAACCCAGGTCTCCAGCACAGCAGGTGAGAACTCTGCCTGCTGAGCCACCATGGCCTGCCTTTGGGTAGGTTTTTACGGCACTCTTTTAAGCCACCGATTTATAACATTTGATTTTTCATTAAAATAATTTTGACATTTTTTATATCCTAGGGAAAAAAGTTTGTTGTATCCTAAGGTTCATTATTTTCGTTATACAGCATTTTGCAAAGTTCATAAAAAGAGAGTAAAACCTCAATTTGTAAAGGGTAAAATACATTGGTAAATTCTTCATAAATGAATAAATGAAAGGAGTGATATGCAAGAGAGACCATATGAAAAAGTCCAACCCTATTTGTGATAAAAATATGCATAGTAAAAAAAAATGTACAGTAAAATAGCAATGGAATGATTTTTACCTACTGAATTAGTAAGAACATTATCTTGTAACTAAATAAGACCCAGTGCTGTTTGCTTAATGTATTATAAAAAGAGAACTTTCAAATTTACTGCTAGCATTAGAGACTGGTTTAAATTACAGAGAAAAATTTGGTACTATGCTTCCAGTAATGTATGAGCAAAAATAATCCAAAATATAAGGGGGGGATATCTACAATTTGAAGATTATTACATTATTGATTATTTAACATGAACTGGAAAGCAACATTGATGTTCACAAATGGGAATATCTAAGCAAGTTATGTTGCACCTATGTCTTATTAGTACTATTAATCCATGTCATGGAATTATCAAACAATTAGAAATATGAGCAATGAGGGAAAAATTTTTGCGACTTAAGAGCTTTATTTTTAAGTGTCTATACTTGCAAAATTGCCAAATATGTAGTTCTAGGCTATTACATGTACTTTCTGAGAAAAGAGAACATCAAATAAGAAGACTAATAAATTAAAAAAGGAAAAGAAAGAAAACTGCTGATGCAGGAACTAAATAGGTTAGAGAAAAATGCTTCCAAGGCAATTTTATTGTACTTGTGAACTAGCAATCTAACTCCATGGTGGTGTCTTCAAAGAGATATTTCTTGATAGGTGTAGCCACATGTGTGCATGTCTATGGATTGCAGGCATTTACACCTGCCAGCGTACACATATATTTATATCAACCCATAACCAAATGTGTTAATAATTTCAGGTGCAAAATTATTTATTTCAATAATTTTGAAATAAAGTGATCAAAAATCTCATTTTATAGTATCAACTCCATTAGCTAAAAAACGTATAATATATCATGATGCCTTAATTAATTGATAAAAGATAACAAATAAATATAGTTTTACATGGCCTCGCATTGAGCAGGGCAAGCGCCTGTGGGATAACCAAATATATATATATTAAATATATATATTTAATAATTAGGGCTGTTTAGTTCATGCAAAATAGTCTCAGTAGGCAGTTGACAACATGTCCTTCAGAAGCAAAAGGATAAAGGAGTCAATCAATGGACTATATATAAAACATTAATTGAAACTGAATAGTTTATTTCTTCCTGATATAAAAATAGGAATATCTATTCTTATTTACTTTTTAAGTATTTTTTAATAAAGATAAAATTCTTGATTCTCAAATCCCTGGTTTCTTTCCTTAAAATTAAATATATTTCTTTCTTTTGTAACATGCGCATTAATTTTACTTCTGTAATTAGGTCTTTAATACATTAAATGTTAACTATGTCAAATCCAAATGACTAGAAATCAGGAATGATGACATCACATTGACTAATCACAGCAAATTATGATCAAGTATTAGACATTTTTTGTCTAACATCTAAACCTGCAAGCTTTTTAAGGGAAACAAAATATTTTATCAAAAAGTGCCTATGGTAGTTCATTTTAGATTAAGCATGATTCAGCTACCATCTGGATGAAACTACAATACAATCTTTTCAGAAAGGAAATTAACTTTGATATATTGTCTCTGCTTCTCTATTATTTTCTGACTTTTCTTTTATCTGAAAACCTACATCCAAGGGAGCAAACCCTCTCTCACAAATATAAGCCGGCAGTTATCAAATAAAAATCCTGCATACACATGTTAACGTATAACACCTCATTGGAACACAAGTTATTGAGCATGTTTTTGCTACTAATAATCCCTACGGCTTTGTGCCTGTCATTACCTTCAGGCTATTAGAATTTTATGAGCACAAACCAATAATAATGATATTTCCCTTTTGCTTTTTATCCACACCTCATTGCCTTACATTGATTTGCATAAGCAATTTCCACCCTGATAATTGGAGCCAAACATCTTGTTGTAGGTTACCTTATGGAAAAGAGCAGTTACATAGTAATCAAGAGAAATCCTTCTTTATTCAACCACATTTTAGATGATGTTGAATTACCCTCACTGGTTGAGCAGGAAGGTGACTCGATTTCTGACATGGATTTCAGAGTTTGACTTGATATTAAGCTTAATAATAATGGTCTTTCTTCATAATTTCAATTCCCTGGTGTTGACTAATAACAACTTGAAGAATAGTACCACTAGGTCCAAATCATTAAAACAATATTGTTTTGTTTGAAAAGAAAAAGCAATAGTACTACATACTAATTATTTTTTTAATAGCTACTGAGCCAATCAATGTTATCTGAGGATTTCTTAATTGTAGCTTTGCTCTTTTATTACCAGAAAAATCAGAGAAAAAGAAAAAAATGTAATTAGGGAGATTAAAAAAAAGCAAAAATAAAATAAGAACATACCAAGTCATAGAAAAAATTCTAAGAGAATTGTTGCCTGAATTATTTGTTTTAAAGGCAAGCCTATAATACTTAGAAATAGAATCAGGATTTGAGCTACTGGAATGAATGCAAATAAAAACAAGCCAAAGGATGGAGATAATAATTTAGTGATTAAATGCATATTTTATCCAGAAGCATTGGTACTGAAAGTTAATATATAAGCATTTATACAACAAGAATCCTAGGAAATGAAAGAGGCAAGAATTACTAGGAGATTTGGGGGGTGGACAGTTTTCATTGGAGGGGAAATTTAGGAGAAGCAAATATGCATAGGAGATGTGAATATGCATAGGACAAGGAAGATTTCAGAGGGACACTTAAAATCAACAAAAACTTCTAGGAAGATAGAAAATATAAAGAGGGCAAAATTGCAGTGTATTTATGCTCCAGTTACCACAGAGGAAAGGAAAATGAACAGTGCAGGGCACTGAAAACTGTCCAAATGGAGAAGATAAAAATGAGTACGTACTCCACTCCAGTCACCCACCAGTGAGAACTCTGCTTATGCCTGCGACATAATGGGAAAACCACACACAAATAATATAAATATGAAATAAATGTGGAGCCTCTAAATGATCTTGCTAGTCTCTCCTTAGAGGGTAATCTAGAAAGGAGTCTGGAGATGCTAATGCCAAAGACAAAAATGAGGTCATAGAGGATAGGCATTCCAATATATATAAGAAGTATAACTTGAGCCTGTATGTAAGAGACATTCTGGTTACTGCTTACCTACCTATATATTTCTCACTGACTCTATTGATGATATTAAAAGGTATTGCATAATGCAGTTGTTTTCTTAGCCATCATTACTCATTGGAATCTCTGCTAGGAAGAAATCCTGTACTAGGAAAACACATAAACTCACTTTCCAGATGTCCTGCATATAGTCAGTCTTAAATTAAAAGCAATTTAGACAAATCATGCCTTAGATTCTTCTCTCTGCAATTACCATATCCTAAGAGGACTAGTCCAACTGGAGTAGGGGGAATAGAAGGAGGTGACAACACTTGTGACCATGCAAAAAAATTTTGCAATTCTTAAATTACTCCAAAACCAGAACATTTTTTTAGAACAGTGAATTCCTGTCTTTTGTTCTTTAGCTCTTTATTTTGAAAGAACAACTTTAGAAATTTAAACATTCTAGACACATTACAGATACTGATTCACCCTATCAACTAACTGAACTCATTCAAAGAGAAGACTAAATATGACCAGACCAGAGGCAACTGCACTATAGTCAAGTAGTGAGTGAAATATGGTAATTCTTGGTTGGATTTTCCTAATTTCTGTCATCATAATTTCTTTAAAAATTATTGAAATCATTTGTTCTGCTCTAACAGGAGAATTATCACATGGTCTTACTACAAATATAAAGGAAGTGAAAAATAAAGGAGTAAAGATGGCAAAAAAAAACTCCAAATTTTAATATGACAACCTACAAAAATAATATGAATAATATTTAAACAACAGAACAAATAAATGCATAGATTAAGTGTGTCAGATTGTGTGTTGGCAACCACATTCCCATTATCTTCTGTACTCATTTGTGAAGTATATGAACTGGAAGTCTGGAAGCTACATTTCCAAGACTCCTTGGCTAACTGGGTTCAAATTAAAGTGCTGCCAAGTGAGAAGCAGGTATAAGAGATAGGTGAGTACTAAAGAAGCAGATGCCTTCATTCTTTAGGTAGCAGCAAGTGGGCATGTAGCCTTGGGCAGAGGGAAGAGGTAAGGTACAGCCAGTGGCTTCCAGATATATTGCAGGCTGCTGAGAATATGGGTGTTAGTTCCTCATGATATATGAATCTCTTGATTTTACGAAGGCTAGCAGTGGCTTCTCTGATCGTCACTCCCCTAGCCCACCCAACAATTTCATAGAATTCATATTCTCTATGTTAAATCCCTTCCTGTTTGAAATATCTAGACTGATTTGGGGTTTGCTACAGTATTACACACCAAAAGTAGTTACAGGAAATAGAACCTCAAAGATGGGAATCTAAGATTGTTTAGTTGTCTTGATTAGACTTGAAAGATATGATATCATTGTCATAGGTAATAGAACCTTGGTAGTCTATGGCTTTCAGGGTCAAGTTGATTCTTAAACTGCCACCTATAGCTGCCTAAATTGAAGAAGGAAATTTGGGGAAAGAGGCGACTGCTTTAATGGAACATTATATTAGAAAAGAAAAGTAAAAAGTCAGTGAGGTGGACAGGCTTTTTCTGACTGGACTGGAAAGATTACAAAAATAAAATGGTCTGCTTAGTGACATAAATTCTCAACTTAAGGCACTGGCAGGGAACCAGAAATCTTCTATGAGCATGCTCAAAGAATCAGCTCATCTTATAGGTGTAGAACAAATATAACTAAAAATCAGACTATAGATTTCTGAAGGGTGAAACTACAACTTCAGTTGACTTCATGGCTTCATTAGTCTTTTATGTGAATATTAGGGTATTGATTGGGAAAGTGTGGACACTGAGAATTGGAAAGGGAATCTTGAAAGTCTAAATTCTACTGAACAGTCCTTGGCATCAAAAGCAGTTCTTCTTCTTTTCTATGTCAAAGTTAGTTTTCCCTTCCTTGAATCCACTGTAATGACACTCATCAAAGGCCTTGATTCTTTTCAGGGTCAACCTCCAGTATACCGCAATACCATTAGATCCAGAAACAGAACTGATTCCAGCCGATTTCAGGAACACAGTAGAAAATTTGAACTTAGAACACCGAAAAGCACCAAAAATTCTTCAAAAAGTTCTAAGAAAATATTGCCTAAGATCACTGTAGTCTAATCACAAAAATGAAAATTAACCAAAGAAAAACCTGAAAGTGGGCAGGTAACTAAAAAAACAAAGGAAATATAAATTGTCTCCTAATATTGGAAGAAACATGTTACCAGCAAAAACTCTGTATAACACCAAATCTTCTGTTTGACTGCAGTTATAGCAGTATATACATTGGAAGACTTAATATTCAGACACTTAAATGAAGATTCAAGAACAGGGAATATACATTTTTGCACATCTTGTTCCCAAATTTTCCTAGCAAATTAAGAACATCTGTCCCACATAAAGGATTGCAAACCCAAATTGGCTAAGCAGTAAAGTGCATTAAAACTTAGATTCAAAGAATATGAAAAATGGAAAGATTTTAGAGATTATCTAGCCCAACCTTTGATTTTACTCATTCCTTTGCCACAAGTTTTCCAAATATGCCCACTGTTATTCTGGAAAAATTTTTATATTAACAGTAGCTATATAGAATTTGCAAACATGAAAAAAAATTAATTTACTTTTTAAATGAAAAAACTAGTTTTAAAAAATGTATTATTTCCAAGTGACATTCATAATCCAACAGCAGAAGCGCTCAACTTTTGCTTTAAGTTCAAACATCAAAATGGAAGCTAAAATGTTAATGGTAGCCAGGGATAATTCTTATTTTGTTTATACTATTTTTTTACAAAAATGTTTTGAGGCAATTTAATTAAAAAAAAAAGATATGTAAGAATGAACAATTGAAGCATCAGAAAAACTTCAAGAAATAAAGAGGACTAGTTAGGAATATATTCAAATTCTAGACCAAAGAAAGTTGTGATTACCCAGTAGTAAACTGTTTTTTGGATTTTCTAATAGCTGATAAAGTGGAGGATGGCTATTAAAAATAAAACTCTTTGCAAATAGCCACTAGTTTCTTCCTTTTGGAGAACATATGCATGAGTTGGAACCTAAAACATATTTTCCTATCGAAAATATTACAAAATGTAGAAAAATTTAGTTGAATCTATACTTAGATATGTTATAATTTGAATATGAACATGTGAACTGACCCAGAAACCTAATACTTTTCTATATTAATTTTATTTTCTTTCACTGTATCTGTTTGTGGTTTTGTTTGTAAAAAATATTTACAAATAGTTTGCTCCAAAAAGAACTTAAAATGGGCACTAAGGAAACACACAATTGCAAATGGACACAAATATTAGGTAGACAAATCAAGAGAAAATTACCATTAAAATATTGTTCCTATGTGGAACAAGAAAGCTGAGGTCCAAATACAAAAAAGAAGGGAAAGAAAAGAGAGGAGAGAAAACAAGAAAAGAGAGGAAAGGGAAGGGACATCTTAAAAGAAAGAAAAAACATGAAGCACCACCTATTTGCAATTTGGGGATGTCTATATTTGTAAATTGATTCCTGAGTCTGTCTGCAAATAACGAGTTTCCATCTGTCAATATAGATATAGCCATAGTCTAATGTGAAAACAATTAATAGATTTTCCAGCAGAGGTAAGCACAGACATACTGGATTAGGTGTTTTAATAACTTGTAAATTAAGTCTCCCCAGAGCCCTGTGGAAGGGAAGCATATTAATATCAACTCTGACCACTCAGCACCATGACATGAAGTGTCTGTTCAGGAGGTCATCTCCAAAATGTATCCCATACATCTTCATGCACAAGAGATAATAATTTATCACCTAGACATAGGGATCTACTGTAAACTAATTCAAAGTGCTGATGATACACTAAATCAGTTTGAATGATGAGTGTAAATAAAGCTGCAAGTGAAGTACTGAAGGATACAGATCTATCTGATCAATGAGATGTCACAAGGCAAATGAAATGCAATGTTGACAAACAGAGTCTCACAGTTGAAAATTAACCAAATCAAGTATCAGAGCATAAAAGCACACACGAACACAAGTTCCAAATGAAAGTTTAATATAATGGGAGTCAGAAGGTATACTCTAACTGTTTCAGATAAAACTGAACAGACAGGGTCAGTGAAAGTGGATGTATTAAAACTGATGTATTTTGCATCCCACAAAAAGCAGGACAGGCCAAAGAAAAATGTTGCATAACAATGTTCCTTTCCAAATAATATAATTGTTCAATCTGCCAAGCTAATCCATTCACAGAGATGAGGAAAAACAGTAAAAACTGTACATAGAAAATGATTTCCCATCAACTTGCTACCTGGAAATCAAATTCAATTTGTGTTGCCCTTATGAAATTTTAGATATTTTTTAGAACTGTCATGCTACAATTTCAATGGGGAAAAACAACAGAGAAGGGAGAAGGAAGGACATCCCTCCAGATAGTTGATATTCATAGAGGGCACTCCTTGGAAAAAAAAAAGATTTTATCAACTTTGTGATCAAAATAGACCCTTTAGCACACAGCAAAATAGGTCCTATGGATTCAGCTATTCTGAAGGTAGAAACAGCTGATTAAAGTAAATTTCAACCCCTGTTGGAATAATTCTGTAAGATATTTTCTAAGGAAAATAATTCGTCAAGAAGTTTTCATTTTCTCTTTGTTGTGCCAAGTATATACAGCTTTATCATAACATATTTAACTCTTGCTTTGTGTTTTATCTGTTGGCTTATTTTAGGTAAAGGTACAATTATACTTCCAAAATAATGACCTGATCCCAGATGTACTTTATTTAAATTTAAAAATGAAAAGCTTACTAAGAACAGATAAGATTGATTGCTCTCTCTGTCTTAGCATAATTGTATTTCAGGTGAACATCAATTTACTTTAAAGGACACTTCTAAGTAGCAGAATGCATCATAAATAATTCATCAATCACAGCTGCTAGAAACATGATTTGCTCCAGTAGATTTCAATGGAATAAAAGTTCTATTCTATATTTTCGTTTGCTTTAAAAGAGTTTTAGAATCCTCCTTTGCTATGAATCCATTCTTAGATTCCATGCTTCATAAACTAAGTGAAGTATGATAAACTGCTTCTTTTTCTTCTTTTTATGAAACACATCTATCTGCTAATTGTATAAAAGCATTTAAATATCTTTGGAACAAGCAATCAATGTACATCAATAGTAAAAAATATAAAAGGTACATATTTAAAAAATAATATTAAGCATTTTCTTAAATATATAATTCTAGTGAGGTTAATATAATTTGTTTACACCTTACATAAATCTAAATGGATGAAAATGGAAGCAAGCTTTCTTTAAAATCTTACATAAATTATTTGAGATCTTAAATATTTTAAGATTACATAATGATAATGCAAATTAAACAGATTCTGTATTACATAACAATTGATGTGTGGTTGGTATATACAATGATCATTGTGTCTATAAGTTTCAATCATCATAGTGAAAGACACAGCTGAACTTACATATCTTAATGATTCCATCACAACCTTACACATCTTAAAAATTTCTATCACATTAAACAATCAAGTATTACCAATTTTCCAAACTGAAAAATCTTTAAAATAAATATATTGGTAAGAAAAATACAAGAAAAAATAGAAAACATTTTACTTACTTGCAAACCTCTCTGAAATACTGAATGGCCCATAAAATTAGCCAGCATTCTAATTAAGGCAGCACCCTGTAGAGAACAATATTTAAAAGAAAAAAATTTCAACCTAGTAACATATTCCAAAATGTTCCTCCATCAATTAAAAATAGTCTGCTTCATTCATCTTATTTTATACTAGAAAATGCAGCTAAGAAACAAAATAATCATGAAAACAACATCCATGTAACATTGAAAATTTGTTTTCTATGTCTAAAATCTTTGTAGATCTAATACCTACAACTGTGGAAGAGAAGTCTTCTGGATAGAACAGGACAATAATAAGCTATGACTCAAGGGAAATAAACATTTTACCAAGCATTCAATATGATGATACTAATAAAACATGATTTTTGTGTTTACAAGCTCATAGTCTAGTAAGAGAAGAACAGATATTCATGTTAATAAATAAATGTTACTAAATAGAGCTTTGGCAAAAATAGGTACTTACCCACAGTCTTAGCTTAACAAAGAACAATTTAATTGTAGTTGTGGAGAGTAAAGAGAGCATGTTAAAATCCCTGACTTTGCATCCTGACAGCCTGACGTCAAATCCTGGCTCTACCACCAGTTCCTCATGTGTGGTAGATTGAGTAATATACCCCAAAATATACTTAATCTAATCCACATTGCTTGTAAATTGGAACTCTTGAAGACGTTATTTTTTGTTAGGGTGTGGCCCAACTGAATGAGAATTGGTCTCAGTTCAGATTACTGGAGTCCTTATAAAGAAATCCAGGAAGTCATAGAAGCAGTAAGTGAGCAAGAACCCTTAAGAGAAAGGAAAGAGTATTGCTATGCGATGAGTGTGCCAAGGAACTCCAAGGTTTGCCGGCAGCCAGCACCAAAACAATAGTCTTTGGGAAGGAAACATAGTCTTGCAATGTCTTGATTTGGACTTCTGGCCTCTGAAATCTTGAGACAATAAATTCCTTTGTTTATGCTAACCCACTATACAGTATTTCTGGTAGCACTTTGGGTAAACTAAGACATCATGTTTCCTTGGGAAATTTATTTAACAGCTCTAGGTTCCTTGCCTGTAAAATGTAGGTAACAATAGTTCCTATTTCATATGATTTGTTCTGAAGATTAAATGCATTAGTATATGTAAAGTGTTTTGAACAGTCTGGAAAAATAGTGTGTACTACATGAGTGCTAGGTGTCAGCACTCATGCTGCCTAATTATTTTAACTTTCTATTTCTTTTTTAGATGTTGGACTTAGCTGCAAACATCCATAAACAAATAAAATGTGATCAAAATAAATATTTACAGCAAGAGAACTGTCCTACTTTAAGAGTCTTTTCACCTTGAGAACAATAATTATAACATTATACAATGATACAAATGAAAAAAATAAACATGCAGTCAATATGAAGAATTCCAAGGAATGTTGGTTAAGCCCAATTTACTACAAACAGCAAAAAGTTCAAGTTAAAAGGTAAATTATTAAATTGGATATAGAATTTAAATTGCAAGCGTCAAAAATCTATTTAAAGTATTCCACTGTCAAATCATCCTAACATATCACCCATTTTATTGTCTTTACGGAACTTACCACTCTGTGCAATTATCTTGCTAATGCATTTGTCTATTCTTGGTTTTCCCCTCCCAGAATGTAAATTCCATAATGGCAGGTATGTGTCTGTCTTGTTGACTATAATATTCCTACTACACAGAACACTGCCTGCCATACAGCAAGTGCTCAATAAATATTTGCTGCAGGAATAAATGAAAGAGTGAACACAAATCTGGACAAACTGTCACTTTAAAATTATAATACTGAATCATGAAGACCAAGTATGTTCCAGTACATCTAAAAAAATCTGAGTAGGAAGACGATGGTTATGATGACAGAAATGACGCAAAGGCTCATAAACATTCCCTCAAATTAAAACTCCCAAATAAATGAATACTATTATAGAAAGAAAAATCTCAGCAGAGATACTATAATTGAGTCACTACTATGTCTTAATGACTTGATAAGGAAAATATAAATGAGTCTTCAAGAAGATGGTGCCATCTACGCCAGGATGTTTTAACTATGGAGCAGTGTGTTATAAGCAGCAGAAGTTTAAATATAAATGACAACTTGGCTCTGGGGGGGAAATCACTTGTGATGACTTATCCTATTTCATAATCATTACAGATTCACACCTTCCAATACCTCATTTCTTACTGGGTGTCTCTTTCTACAATATGATCAGAACTCCATATAGGCTCATCCAGCATGGGACTAGTCTGCTGCACAAAGTCCAGAGAATGCAAGAATGAATTTCTACTGTTTTTCAGTAGAATAATGTTCTATGATTCTGGGATTTTAATACTATATGATACACAGAGTCCATGGATCACCATTAAAGAAGTGTCATAAAAATTCTAAGCACCATCAAAATTGCTCCCAAAATTTGTATTTTATTCACCTATCAACCAATGATGAGCTGGACTGGCCACAGAGTTTTGTGCCTATTCTGACATTTTTTACTCCCACACCATCTACCCTTTTCACTTTCTTTTGTTTCCTTCTCTTTATTTTCTGCACACTTGTGTAAAACCATACAAGAGAAGCATTTATGATTCAATCTGGGA
Source organism: Myrmecophaga tridactyla (assembly GCA_004026745.1). NCBI lineage: Eukaryota > Metazoa > Chordata > Mammalia > Pilosa > Myrmecophagidae > Myrmecophaga > Myrmecophaga tridactyla. Next base: position 520 of record PVIY010038060.1, on the reverse strand, counting down.
ACTCAGTTAGAATTCCCTTTAGAACCTATCAGTTCTGTTCCCTGAATTTCCTTGACACGTTCTCCTCATGTAACTTCCTCAATCTAATCTACCCACCCCAAGGGTGTAAACTGTCAGTTCTGCATCAAAACTATACCTTACCACCTAGGGAGTAGAGTCTTAGAATCTCAAGCAGTCAACTCAACTTTCCTTCAGAACAGAATAGCCCTCTTCAGATTATTTAAGTGCTTCCCTCAAGGTAATGATGAGTTAGTCTCTTATTAGGCTATAAAAACTAAAACTTTAGCATGCTCTAATGACGAAAGAATACTTTCTAAACATAAAAAAGTACCCATTTTCCTGTCAAGGTTAAGCTGGAGCAGTGTGCTACAGGAAATAGAAACTAGAATCATAATCAACACTTTCAAAGTTATATAATATCATGCTCCTAGTAATAAGGAGTTAATTACCTTTCAGGAACTATGTATATTGCCAAGTTGACCATTCTATATTCTCTATAGTATTGCATACTCTTCTATAT
>PVIY010038059.1:0-24193 GCA_004026745.1 Myrmecophaga tridactyla | reverse complement strand
GTGTGCCTTCACTGGGCCCTCCGCTGCAAATCACCAATTCTCCTGGCTTAGGTAATCAACCTCAGCCAAGCCTTCTCTCCAGGGGAGAGGGTGGCCAGTAAAAAGATTCTCTGGGGCACTACTACTACTTTCTGAATAAAGTATTTTACAGTTGACAAATTGCCTTAACGTGCCTTACCTTGCATGCTGCCCTGCACTGACAATAGTCCACTGTCTCAGGTTTAGACCCTGGCCAAGAGCTTAATCACTGGTGACCCAAAGACGCGACCTAACCTCTGAGCCCCTCTGACCCTCACTGTAGAATGGTCCCTATGGAACTGTGTGAGACAATGTATTAAAAAAAACACCCACAAGGGGAAGGAAAGTAAGTGTCTTTTTCCCTCTCCTTAAATACAGAAAACCTGGTAACCTTATATGTGGAGTCAAATCTGAGAAAGGAAGTCAGATAAAGGCGAAAATGAATTCTCCCCAGCTCCTGCAGCCTAGGGCACAGGTCACGGACACCAAAGGGAACAGAAAAGCGCCTGTGCTGGCCATGGGAGTCCTTCTTGGAGGAAAGCATGTCCTCAGCAGGGCACATGCTGGCCTTACCTGTGACCAAAGACAAAGTCAGCTTGTGAGCATCTGGCTGCTGTTAAACTCAGCATGGCGTTAAAGCTCAGTATGGCGTTAAGGCTCCCAACGCAGAATGTGTATTTGATGAAAGCTGCAAGTCAAAAGTAGGCAGGATGTGACAATGACCTGAGAGGGCCCGCAGGAAGTGGGGTGAAGGAAGTCATGCAGATCGATAAATAATACTTCGTAGGTAAGCCCAGCAGACAGAGGAAAAAAAGGCCTTGGTGCATAAATATGAAGAAAAACACCTCACTTCCTAGGGAACATGCTGTAAAGGCATGTGAAAGGGTAGGAACTGTTCCCCCAGTGAGAACCTGGCACAAACCCTGAGACAACTCACACTCACACACACTACTGAGCCAGAGGCAGCTGCATCTTTGCTTTAAAATTTTCAGTTAGAAAAAGCAGTTGTGTTCTAGGTTGGTATTATATTTGAGGGGTCTTTGAAGACCTTTTTAAAAGGTTCCTATAATCTTCCCTGTTCATGTAGAAAGTATAGAAACTTCTTAGCTAAATAGTTTGCAAATATCACATTTCATCAAATCTAAAAAGCCATTGGCTGTTAGACATACCATTTATTACTTTATTCACTATTAAGAAAAGAAAACACCAGCAAACTATAATACACCATCCACTGTGAAACAAGTCCTGATATCAGAGGTGACATAATATGAATATGTAGCTTAGCATTGTTTAAATATGGGAATTCACTTCAATATTTATCAATCCTGCCATTATACTAAGAATTCTATGCCTGTGCTGGACACTGGGGAGAAAAAAGGTAAGGAAACAAATTTGACCCTCAAAATGTATAGTCTGTAAGGAATATGAGCACACATACCTTTTGAAGGTGTAAAAATAACTACGCAGGATAAATGTATTGCTGCAAACTCCAAGACTCCCGGTATTATGTCTTTAGGTATCTGCTATACATTTGGAGCATTTATGGTAGTCATAAGAAGTTTGACCTCGAGTGCCCCAAACATAGTGCTCTCAGTCTGAAATTTACTCATACCCAGCCATACTTCATGATCTTAAGGCTGGTGGCTGGATCTGATGATTCTACCCCAAACAAGGAATAAGTAAATAAATAAACATCTTTTAAGAAACTACCTCTTTTTCAACTTTGATCCACCATAAAGACTCTCAAATTTGTTTTTGTTTTAAAGACTTTACCTTCCCATATAGTCTAGGTGTTTTGGGGTCTCTATTAATCCTCATATAATTTACCGTGTGGAGTTTTCTCTTTTCATACAAAGGACCATTTAGGAGACCCGACAAAAACTGGTGAGTGAATCTACATGTGAGGTGGTCTGAAACAAAATAGTATAATTTAATGAAGCAAAGGTGACCAATAGCCTTTCACCTTTTTTTATTGCCAACTGCTGAACGAACAGAAAATGCTGGTGAGGAGCTGGGAAGCTAGAGTGAAAGATGGGGTGACATGGAGATAGGATGTGAGGGTCGTGGATGTGCCAGGGATGTATGTTATCCACAATACTCCGTAATTTTATAAGCTATAATCTAATTTTTGGAGGCTCTAGGGTCACAAAATGGGTTTGGATAGAAAAATGTGCAAGGCATCCAAAGTCTGCTAGCCCTGAATAGGGGCTACCAGCACAGACACTCGTGGCAGAGGCTGACGCCTGTAATGCCATTGGGGATATCAGTGCACAGTGTCTGAAGAGGGTGGAGAATATAAGCATGACCCCACAGGTTTTTATTTCAGGCCATCTAATCTGGCTCCAGAAGAAAACACAGGGAAATTCTCACCATCGGATAAGGGTGATTCTTGGCTGAGAAAACAATCCAACATCCCCAGAGGATAAAGTGGACAAACGATAAAGATACTAAACTCTAGCCAAGTGGCCTTGGTTCATTCTTGGGGAAGACTAGGGGGCAGAGCAGTGATAACAGTGAGGTTCCAGCAAAACAGGACAGGGTGGGACAGTAAATGAAAGGTTGCAAGGAATGAGACTCTATGCTTCATGGACACTCATACTCATCTCTGGCACTTGCCAAGTTGGTAGGCCGCAAGGCTTTTTCTGAGTCTCATGCTAGTGGCATCGAAAGCCACTAGGGTCCTACTCTGAGGACCCAGAAAGTGGTGGGAGGCAGAGCTCATCAACAGATATAACCTAGGCAGCTGGAAAAAGGCCATGGCAGAGAACAGTTTTGTTTTTTTAGAACAATAAGAAAGTTCTAAACAATAAGTTTTGTTTTAGAACAATAAGATGGTTCTAAAAATTACAAAATAACTGGGCTATCTATTTAATATATAATAAATGTATTAACTTTTCAGTGACAGATGTATTTAATAAAATAAGCTAATGTCTGAGAAACATTTTTAAAAGGTTGATAGCTGTTGGAAGGAAACAGTTGTTGCAGCCTTCCTTAAACACATGAGATGGAAAAGTTTTACCAACGAAAGATGTCATTGATTGTCCTTTTCCTAATGTGAAAGTAGTTTCTCATTAAAAAAATAAAGTTTGTATACATCCTTAGCTAGCTATTTCTTGGGATAAATTCTCAGAAATAGAATCACTAAGTTGAAGACTATGTGCATTTTAAGGCCTTGTGATAAATATCTCCAATATACCCACAAAAAAAAAAAAAGGAACAAATTTCCACTCCACAAAGTAGTAGATGAGAATGTCTGTTTCCACATACTCATGCACCCCTGAATTTCGTTTTAGATTTTATATTTTAGTTTGGGATCTCCCAGAAGCAGACCCTAAGATAGAGATTTGAGTGCAAAGATAGAGATTCGAGTGCAAATAGTTAATTTGAGTAATACCGGGAATAAGGAAGGAAATGGGTAAGAGGTACCCAGAAGCAAAGGCAGCCAATAAGCCCTGTGTTTCTAAGCCAGTCATCAGAGCGAGCTACCTGAGCTGCTTCTCAAAGGACAACTGGGAAAAGCCTCAGAATCATCTCGTCTAGATGGATGGGGTATGTTCATGCTATGCCAACAGTCTTCATTTGAGGGGTGCTTGGGGGAGGGGGAAGGAGGTGGAAGGCAGGAGGCCTTCTTCAGTTCTTTTTATTTAAAAAAAACCTGTCCTCAGACACAGACCTGCAGATACTGGCAGTTAGAATTCAACTGGAATGCAGTGAAATGTCCAGAACATGTCCCAGCTCTGATGGCATCTTCTACACTTTGGCAGTTCAACAAGCAAAAAATGATAGGTATTCTGATGCTTTCTATTTTCAAATCTGTGATTACTAGTAAGGTTGGTAATATCTTCATATGTTACAGGTCATTTATATTTCTTCTTTTGCATATTTATGAATATTGTCCATTTTGGTTTGTATATGTATCTTTCTGCTATTGATTTGGATAAGCTCTCTAGTCTTTTTTGTTTTAGGGATTTTAACTCTCTTGTTTTGTGTTATAAATATTTTTCTACTTGGTCATTTGCCTGTTAATTTAGTCAGTATTAGTTTGAAATTATTGTGTAATCAGTTCTATCTTTTCCTTTAGTTTTTTCCCCCTTAAAAAAGGCCTTTCTCACTACAGAATCATATAGACATTCAATCTTTATATTCTAGTTTTTTTTTACAGTTATTTCCCCCCATTTAACTAATTCCATCTGGAACTTGTTTTGTTGGATGCTATCAGGTAAAAATTTAACTTTACTTTTTCCAAATAGTTTCCCAATTGACCCAGAAGCATCTTTTTAATAATCATTCCTTTCTTCCTCTTTATCATATGCTAAATTCCTACATTTACTTAGACATGTATGAGGTCACTCTTTTCTATTGATTTTGTTGTTGTTTACAGCACCCTCTTTAGGTTTCTTTGTTTCTTTTAGTTTCTGAACTTTTAGTTTCTCTGACTTTACAGCACATATTAACATCTCACTGTGTACATCTTTCTTACTTATTGTTCCCATTTAAAATATTCTTGGCTATTCTTTTCTATTTGTTCTCCCGAATAAAACTATTTGCACTTCAAGAAAATGTTTTATGTGGAAAATAAAACACTTAAAATCATTTTGTCAGTTTCCATCAGTGCCCCCAAATAAAATCCTGTTAAAGTGTTTTTAAATCGGAATTATATTAACTTTTTTTTTTTTGCATGGGCAGGCACTGGGAATCGAACCCAGGTATCCAGCATGACAGGCTAGAACTCTGCCTGATGAGCCACCATGGCCCACCCAGAATTGTATTAACTTTTAAAATTTGGGGGGAAAATAATATGTTTATAAAACTGAATCTTTCCGTGCAGTAACATGGTGTGTCCCACAGTAAAAATAAATACCTACGTACATACATAAATTCATAAATGATATAAATAGTGAATGCACTATACCCAACCTCTTTGCAGGCAGGGAAATGACAGTCTGTGCCTATTGACTGTTCAATGCTACATATGATGGGCATGTGAAAGTGAAAGTTACTGTTGTTATTAGTTATAGAATATAATTCAGCAAGCTCTTTAATTCTGTACCAGGGGTGGGGTGTGTTTTAACTCATGGGTAGCACAAATAGGCTAAAAAGCAGAGCAGAAGAGTGAGAGAGGGAGTGAGAAGGGGCTGATTCAGGCATCAGGCTCTCAGTTACCCACTGGCTTGCTCTGGAGGCCAGGACAAGTGCCAGGTAAGCCCATCTGGCAAATGGCATCTTTCAGAGGGACTCCTGGATTTTACAATTGCCCATACCCTTCTCTCCTGCACTGTTTCCTCAAGTAACTGTGAATTTTGTCCTCTGAGGACTAAGAGGTCTTTTCTGGGCCAGGGATGGGACAGTCACACCTCTGGTACAGGCCTGGTGTCTGTAACAACATCAAACCTCTGCAAATATCAGCACTGTCCCTAGGACCCCTCTGAGCCCACCTAATCAAGAGGATGGGGCCCATAGTCAGGACAGAAGCTACACCTGGAATCATGGCCCACTCAGTTGTTAATCCAACAAATATTTCTACTATGTGCCGTATACTAGGGATACTGCAAAAGAAAAATAAGCCAAAAAAAAATTGCCTTCATGGAGTTTATAGCCTAGTGAGAGGAGAAAGAAAATATACATGATTTTAAACAGTAAAATGTACAGTGTGTTAGATAAATGATGGGAGAAAAATGAAGCAGATAAGAGGGATAGGGAGTCCCAGGGATTGAAGGGCATTAAATTTTAAATGGGATGCTCAAGGACATTCTCACTGAGAAGATGACAGCCGAATAAAGGCCTGAAGGATGTGTGTACTATGTTTCTATAGTAATTACAGCTCACAAAAGGAAATTCACATTTTTGTGTGTGTGAATTCTTACACTCACCCATGCAGTAGGCAGAGCAGTGATCACTGTTCTCTGTGTAGAAATGAGGAAGGTGAAAAGTCAACATCTTGTTCAAGCTCACATAGCTAGAAAGTATTAAACTGAATCAAAGTCCAGGTCTGTTCCCTACCAATTTAGACCTCTTTGCAATCAGCATGTTTTTATGCACCTATTATGTGGCAAATAAATGGGATTCAAGGAAAATAAAAAGCTCTAATAAAAGTTAAAAAGTTACTTGTATAAAACAATTTGATACTGCCACACACCATTACTATGTGCTCAGGTGACTGTCTAGGAACTCAGAGATGAGGGAGAGCTATGTCAGTGGACAGCCAGGAGAAGCTGCTATATGAGGTGAATTTGGGTTCTGCTGATCCAGTCCTCATACCCCTTCTTTTATGGAAAAGGAGTAGGCTGAGCTCATCTTCTTGACTTCAACCAATAAAGACATTTCAGAACAAAGAGACTCTTATAATCTACAAAATGCTGCACATGAAAATATCTTACATTGTTACAGCCAGCAGAACTTTTCTCACCCCAATTATTCCAAGATTATCCTTGCATCCTCTTGCCTCTTCTGCTCTTGTCGTTTTCTACATACAATATTCAATTCTTCATGGCTCAGTAGCATTTTCTTCTCCAGAATCCCCTAACATTGCAAAATAAGATTCTGCCATAGCGGATCACAGCTGCCTTCCTTTAAACATCATGCCTGCAGCCCAGCCTCTGTGTGCCTCAAGTGTTGCTTCCAGGGTGCATCAATGGCTGCCATCTTGTTAACGCCTCTTATCCCGTCTCCTCACCGAATGGACACTGCTCTGGGCTTCATGCCAACAGGCCCTGAGTGGCAGCCTATGGCCATCCCTCACAGAAGTCAGGAGGGAAGGGATAAGAGAAGGAAAGAAGGAAAACAGGTGTATGTAATGAGAAATTAAGGACCACCAATAATTGCTTTAGGTGGCAAAGATATCAGGGTCACAGACTGCCTACGTCAACTAGAAAATTGTCTGAATGATTCTGCAGATTTGCAGATTCTGCTGGATGTGACCAGCAAGTTTGTGACGTGACTCCCCACCAAACACACAGCTTGTAAGTAATTAATCAAAACTGCCCTCCTCTCGGGTGGGAAATGAGGTCCTCTCCACTGTTAGTTCCATCTGCTTGAGGATGAAGCCATTCTTCCATGCTATAGGAAACAGTACTGCCCAACAACAGAAGCTTCAAACTAGAATATAACTTCCATCCTGGTAAATAAACCAGTGAAGCCTCCTGTGGAAGCCCATCTGGCAAGTGGTATCTTTCAGAGGGACTCCCCAGATTTTAAAATTGCCCTACCCTTCCCTCCTGCACTCTTTCCTCAAGTAACTGTGAATTTTGTCCTCTGTGGAAGTCCTTTCTCATTTTATTTGTTTGTGTGTGTGCCTTCACACTAGGTCCTTAAAAGAATAAAAACAGATTTGTTTTTAAATAAATACTATTTCCAGATATAAAGTATAAATATTTTAGAATGAGACATTCTAAATTTTTCTGTAAAAAAAAAAGCAATGCTGTCAGCTTTAAAATTACTCAAAATAAAATGCAGACTATGTTTATATAAGCTAGTGTAAATAACTTAAATCTTAAATTCTGAATAATTTCTTCACAAGATGAAGATTTTCAAAAATCCCATGGAAAAAAAACCCTGATTGTCAAAAATAAGCAATAAAGGTGGAAAACAAAATATAAGAGCTGCTTAGTGTGTGATTGTTTCTAAATCCCTTGAGAGCTGGTAAAGCAAGAATAACCTATTCTTTTGTCCATTGCTCAGATGAACACGGAACAGTTTAACTCTAACCTGCACACTCACTCTAATCCCCATGGACTCTTCATCTTTCATTCCACTGTCCTACACACCCTTTTTCATATTTTTCTCCTCCACCCTTTTCCTTTTTGTCTCACCATTTTCCCCTTTTCCTCTTTTTCACCACTTTTCCTATCCCCTCCCTTTTCTTTTCCATCCTTTGTCTCAGTCCCTCCCTTATTCCTCCCATCCTTTGCCATTGGAAGGATACATTTTTATTACCTGTTTTGAAAGCCAGTAGTTTTAATTTCAAATATGGGTGATTTGAACATTTTCTGTTTTTCACTTTAAATTTATTCTTTCATGCATGGCTGGGACATAGCCATCTGTGGGTGTTTGTGCTTATGTGAGCTCATGCCCCAGGGAATTAGTGGACCTTGAAAGAGAAAAAAAAAAGTCCCTGACTCTGCTCTACGATTTTTTTTGTATGCTGTATGATGGGAGTCACATTTCCTTCTTTTTTCATGTGATATCCCATTACGGTAGCACCATTTATTGAATTTTTGTTTGTTTGCGTTTTTGGCTTGTTTATTTATTTTGGGGGGAAGTGTATGGGCCAGGAATCCAGCCCCAGGCTCCCACATGGCAGGCGAGAATTCTACCATAGAACTACCCTTGCACGCCCTGCTCTAGGACTTTTTTACTTTGAACCATTCCTCTTAAAGCCACTTGAACTGAATTATCTAATCTGAATACAAAAATAATTGTAGACAGAGTGGTTGCTTTGTCCTGCTACCTGCAAAATGTGCACTTGATTCCCCAGGGTAAAGGCAAAGGCAGAGATTAAAGCCCTGTCCTGAGGAGTGAATTGAGAAGCCCTTACCAGGTTCACTGGAACTGAGGGGTCAGATCTTCTGGTCCTGTTCATCTTCCACATGAAGCAGCCCCCAAAATGCAGATCAAGACATGGAATCCCCAACTGCTCCAAAGTAGGGCTAGAGAGTGGATTTTGTGCAGTAGCCTGGCACACTGAGGAATAAGCAGAAGCCGTGGTTTGCTGACAAATGTTTAACAACTGGCTCTCAGGGTGTGGGGCAGGAGATACAATTTCAAGTTACCACTGTGACATCAATGAACATGGATTTTGGAGGAGATGCCCAGTGGCCCACTATTATTTAGCAACTCCACCACACAGATTCAATAGACATAAATAACCTCAAGAGCATAGATAATAGCAAAAGATGGTACAATAATCAGAAATGATGAATTTTTAGTATTTTTACCTTTGTTTTTAATATAGTTAAGTGTAAGTATATGTGATTTAAATTTTAATAATGGCTGTATTTCACTAGCTTGTAAAATTGTTAAAAATCTAACAATCAGCTCTGGCAAGCTGGTACAAACCAGTCCCCATACACCTAAAGGAAAGTTACCACCTCTCATCAAGTTATATGGGAAGCAGTCTGCTCAGATCAAATGGGATTTTAGTAACTGTGGTAATAATAGAATGGAGGGAGGCCTTTATGCATATGAACTGAGTCCTCATTAGTGTTGGCATTTGTGTATAAAGAATATACTGCTTCAGCCAGAAAAATGTCTTCATAGGGCCTGCAATGCTCCAAACACTACATTCACTATCAGCTCAAGTTTCCTAAATCAGCAGCTCTGTCCTGTTCTCACCTCTTGTCCTGGCATTCAAGGCCCTCCATACCTGGTCTCTCCAACTCATTTCCAGTAACTTCTACTTTGCCCAGACTGGCTCGTGCATTTAAGCTTTAAGACACACAACAGAGCATCTAGGAGGGGCAAAAGTCTATATTATGTGGAGTAGAAGAGACATTCAAACTCCTATAAATAGGGGATTTCCTAAAAGCATGAGTGAACACGCACAAATTCAGGACAAGACACAAGCTCAGAAAAGACAGAGAAGACCCTGCAATTCACATTTGCCTTAAGCTGATCTTCATGCTAGGAGGGAAAAACTTTAAAGAAGAACACCAGCCCATGCAAACTAATTTCCAACACTGTGAAAGGTATTTTTGCATTGGTATATTTGTTTCTGTTAGCTCCTGCCACTCAAGGAAATCTCTATCATATCACTATCTGGTTACAAACTTTAAGAAGTAACAGTACAGGCATTAAATCCTGGAGTTATAGCCCATTAGAATATTAAATGTACAGCAAACAACAAAAGATTGCAAGACAAAAAAAAAAAACAGGAAATGGTGGCCCATCCAAAGGAATAAAATAAAACTTCATAAACAAACCAACAAAGAATATAAGACTTTGGACATACTAGTAAATGATTTTTTTTTAATAATGCTCAATGTGTTCAGAAAGATAAAATAATACATGGAGAAAGAACTAAAAGTAATAAGGAAAACAGAATGGGTAATACAAGAATCTCAATAAAGAAATATAAATTGCATTTATATTCATTTCAGCTATTATTTCTCCAACTACTAGAGTTGGAGAACACAAAACCTGACATGAAAAATGCCCAAGAGGATTTCAACAGCAAATAGAAGTTGTCAGAAGAAAGAATCAGATAACTAAAATGAAAGAGTAATGAAATTATTTAGGCTGAATAGTAGAATGAAAAAAGAAAGAGAACAGAGCCTAGGAGACCTGTGAGACACCATCAAGCATACCAATATAAGTATTATGGGATTCCTAGAAGAGGAGAAAGAGAAAAAGAAACAGAAGGAATATATCCCCAATTTAACAAGAGACATGAATACATCCATTCAAGAATCCCAAAGAACCCCCAAAAGGATACTCATAGAGAATCATGCCAGACACATAGTAGTCAAAATGTCTAACCCAAGGACCAGAAGAGAGTTCTAAAAGCTGAAAGGGAAAAAGAAATGTTTTATGTACAAAGGTGCCTCCAATGAGACTGATTGCCACCTTTCGGTGCCAGAAGTGACCCAACGCTCCTGGCTCACACTGCTTCCACCTGCCCCTGCATCTTCTCCACTGCCATGACAGAACAGGCCAGCTCCTTCATCAAGGGTTTCCTGGAGGGGGCGGCATTGCCACCACCATCTCCAAGATAGCTGTGGCCCCCATCAAGCGGGCCAAGCTGCTGCTGCAGGTACAACACCCCAGTAAACAGATGGCTGCTGTCAAACAGTACAAAGACATCACAGACTGTACAGTCTGCATACCCCAGGAGCAGAGCAACTTTTCTTTCTGGAAGAGTAACTTGGCCAACATCATCTGCTACTTCCCCACCCAAGCCCTCAACTATGCCTTTAAAGATAGGTATAAGCAGGTGTTTTGGGGTGGTGTAGACAAGCATACACAGTTCTGGAGGTATTTTGCTGGCAACCTGGCTTCTCTGGCAGGGCAGCTGGAGCCATTTCTCTTCACTTCCTCTCTCACTGGATTTTGCTAGAAGCTGTTTGGTGGCTGATGCTGGGAAATCTGGTGCAGAAAGAGAATTCAATGATGTGGGAGACTCTCTGATGAAAATCACAAAGTCTGACAGCATCCAAGGCCTGTTACCAGGGCTTCAATGTCTGTGCAGGAGGCATCATCATCTACAGAGCAGCCTATTTTGGCATGTATGATACAGCCAAATGTATGTTCCCCAACCCCAAGAATGCACACATCATGGGGAGTTAGATGATGGCCTAGACCATGACAGCTGTGGCTGGTGTGGTCCCCTATCCCTTCAATACTATGAGATGGTGGATGATGATACAGTCTGGATGTAAAGGAGGTGACATCATGTATAGTGGGACTGCCAATTGCTGGAGGAAGATTTTCAAAGATGACGGTGGCAAAGTCTTCTTCAAAGGTGCATGGTCCAATGTCCTCAGAGGCATGGGTGGCACCTTTGTGCTGATCTTGTATGATGAATTGAAGAAAGTCATCTAACTGTGTCTTACTAGAAATGTAAATGACAAGAAAATCATGTAGAATCCTTACTTAACCATTATGGGCCTATTGTTTTTACCCAGGCAGATCAAATTTGTAAAGAGTTAGGGAAAGCTCTAGAAAGGGGGGTAATTGTGATCACACTGGACCATTGGCACCACTGATTCCATGTTTTGATTACTGGGGTAGGGTGGTAGGAGGGGAATCATGACCATCATTGTGGGTCCATGGGTGTGGCAGCTCAATTACATAGCCCTATAAACCCTCAAGTCCAAATGCTTGTAGGACCCTCAGTTAAGCACTATCTCCTTTTGCACAGCTGGTTATTTGCAGTCATGGTTTATGTTGGGAATCCTGCTGCAAAATAATATATAAGCAGGACATTCTTAGGAAAAAAAAAAAAGATTGAGTGCCAATTTCTCACCAGAAACCATAAAGGCAAAAAGGCAATAGGACCAAATATTTAAAATGTTGAAAGTAGCAACTGTCAACCAAGAATTTTAAATCCCAGCATGAAGGTGGTTCAAAAACAAGGAAGAGATTAAGACATGGCTAGAGAAACAAAAGCTGAGGTAGTTCATTACTAATAGACCTGCCCTATAATTAATAGTAAATGGTGTTCTTCGACGAAAAGAAAAAACACTACACAGTGGATCAAAGAGGCATAAAGGTTTCCAGTAAAGGTAACCCCATGGGTAATTATAAATGCCAGTAATATGGTATTTTATTTTTTGGTATGTAACTCCACTTTTCACTTCTTAGAGGTTATAAAATGTAAATGCATAAAAATTAGTAAATCAATGATAATAGGTATACAATGTATAAATATATAATTGACAGCAAATACAACAAAAAAGTTGGGATACAGGGGAATAGGAAGAGTGTATGTATGTGCTATTGAGCTAAAGTTGATATTTCATAAAATATACATATACAAAAGAACCTCAATTTTTGCTCAGATGTGGCCTCACTCTCTCTAAGCCCAACTCTGCAAGTGAAATCATTGCCGTACCCCCTACATGGGACATGACATCCAGGGGTGAAAGTCTCCCTGGTGATGTGGGAGATGACTCCCAGGGATGAATCTGGCCCTGGCACTGTGGGATCAATGATTCTATCCTGACCAAAAGGGGGAAAAGAAGTGTAATTAACAAAGTTTTTTTATATAAATAATAAATAATTTAATAAATAAATAATTTAAATAATAAAGTATGTGGCAGAAAGAGTTCAAATAGAGTCAAGAGGCTACTCTGGGCTCTTATGCAAACTTCAGTTAGACCTTGCTACCTATCATAATCTACCAAATCCCAACCAGGACATTCCAGCCAATCCTAAAGAAGCCCTGGGGCAATATGTAAGATACTACAGGGGTTCCACGCACTACAACCTCCATATGGGTCACTGATCCAGATAAGTCCTGAAACCTAGAGGGCCCAGCCTCTCCAGAACATCAGATAATTCTATCTCCCTACCCCATATTAGTGACAGACCCTTCCAATATGAAAAATTTAGAATTGCCATAGCCCAAACACTTCTAAAGAGAGGGATGGAAAGATCAAAGGTGATGGTGGAGTTATACAGAGAAGATAGTATTTAACAAATGAATATGAATGCTGAATCATTAAACTGATATCTCTTTTAGCCTCCAGTATCTTAGAGCAGCTAGAAGTAAAAACTTGAAATTGTGGAATTGTAATCCATGTCAAACTCTGAAATATGTTCTACAACTAATTGTGGTGCTGCACTTTGATATTTATTGTTTTCTTGTATATATGTTATTTTTCACAAAATAAAAGAAGGAAAAAAGTCAATTGTGGTGATAAAAAAAAAATTTAAGCCCTCTAGCCTCTTATATTCTGGAGAAGCTAGAAGGAAGAAAATCTGAGAGGATCATATGGTAGCCCCTGACAAACTCTGGGATCTGTCCTGTAACTACTTGTTGAAAAGTGCTTTGGAAACTATTGCTTTTTTATTTCTTTGCTTTATATATATGTTATACTTACAATAAAAAAAGTTTTAAAAAAATGAGGAGGGACTCAAAACGGTATACCACAAAATATCAAATGAATATGAAAATACACATTAGTGGAAGAATAAGGGACAAAAAGGTTTAAGATGTTCAAAAACCATATAGAAAAATGGCAGAAGAAAGTCCTACGTAATAGGTAGTTACTTTAAATGTTAATGCATTAAATTATCTTTTCAAAGAGCAGAGAATGGAAGAATGTATAAAAAAAGTATGATCCAACTATATTGTGATTACAAAAGACTCGCCTTAAATTCAAAGACACAAGTAACCCAATAGTGAAAGGATGGAAAAATATGTAAAGGATATGCAACACATCTAATTTGTTGGTGTACATTTGTTCATAGCATCCTCTATTAGATGTTTTTGTTTCTCTAAGTCCCACTATACATGATGTCAGCTCCTTTACATCCAGACTGTATCATCATCCACCGTCTTACAGTGGCAAATAGTAACAAGAAGAGATTCATAGGTCCACAACCAGAAGAGAATTTTTTGCACCTTAATATTGTTTAAGGTGATGCGTATAGTTGCCAAATTGACAAGGGGTGGACATGTGGTAGTTAGATTCACTTGTCAACTTGACCATGTGAAGGTACCTAGTTCTGTTGCTGTGGTTGTGAGCCAATGGTACATGAACCTCATCTGTTTCTCATGACATCTGCAGTCAGCTAGGAGGTATATCTGCTGCAATGAATTATGTTTGATTTAATTGCCTGGTGCTTAAATGAGAGAGCTCAACATAGCACAGCAAAAAGCAGGTCAGCACACCTCATCTCAGCACTCATAGCTCAGCCCAGGCCTTTGGAGATGCAGAAAGAAATCAACCTGGGGAAAGTTGTTGGAACCCAGAGGCCTGGAGAGAAGGCCAGCAGAGATCATCCTGTGCCCTTCCACATAAGAAAGAACCTCAGTTGGAAGTTAGCTGCCTTTCCTCTGAAGAACTAATGAAATAAATCCCTCTTATTAAAAGCCAATCCATCTCTGGTGTTTTGCATTCCAGCAGCTAGTAAACTGGAACAGATACCATGAGAAAATTACAGGCCAATGTCCCTTATGAATATAGGTGCAAAAATCCTCAGCAAAGTACTAGCAAACCAAATCCAACAACACATTAAAAGAATTACATACTGTGTTCAAGTGGGACTTATCCCAGGTGTGCAAGAGTAGTTCAAAATAAGAAAATCAATTAATGTAACACATTAAAAGAACGAAGGGAAAAAACATATGATCATCTTGATTAACGCAGAAAAGGCATTTGACATAATCCAGCACGGTCAATAAAAACACTCAGAAAATGAGGAATAGAAGAGAACATCATCAACAGATAAAGGGCATATATGAAAAACTCAAGGCCAATATCATACTCAATGGTGAAAGACTGAAAGCTTTCCCTCTATGGTCAGGAACAAAACAAAGATGCCCAATGTCACCCCTGTTATACAACATTGTACTGGAAGTTCTAGCCAGAGCAAGTTGGCAAGAAAAAGAAATCAAAGACATCTCAATTGGAAAGGAAGAAGTAATGTTTTCTTTATTTGCAGATGACATGATCCTATATAAAGAAAATCTTGAAAAATCCACAACAAAGCTAATAAATGAATTTGGCAAAGTAGCAAACTTTGTCAACACACAAAAATAAACTTCAACAGTGCTTTTATAAACTGTTAATGAACAATCTGAAGAATTTACAGTAGCAACTAAAAGAATCAGATATTGAGGAATAAATTTAACCAACAATGTAAAGGACTTGTTCATAGAAAACTACAATACATTGCTGAAAGAAATAATAACTAAATAAAAAGAAGGGCATTCCATGTTCATGGATTAGAAGACTAAATATTGTTAAGGTGTGTCAATTCTACTTAAATCAATTTACAGATTCAATGAAATTCCAATCAAAATTATAGCAGCCTTCTTGGCTGAAATGGAAAAGCCTATCATTGAATTTATATAAAGGAGTAAGGGGCCCTTAATAGCCAAAACTTATTACACAGGGCAGGCAATGGTGGCTCAGTGGCAGATGTCTCACCAGAGACCTGGGTTCAGTTCCCAATGCCTGCCCATGCCAAAAAAAAAAAAAACCTTATTATACAGCTACAGTAATTAAAACAGCATAGTGCCAGCATAAGAACAGACATATAGATCAATGCAAGGGTTCAGAAATAAATTCTTGCATTTATGGCCAACTGATTTTTGACAAGGGTGCAAAATCCACTCAATGAAGAAAGAATAGTCTCTTAAACACATGGTTCTGGGAAAATTGGTTATCCACATACAAAAGAATGAAGGCAAACCCCTACCTCACACTATATACAAAAATTAACTCCAAATGGATCAAATAAATATAAATATATATCATATTTATATCATTAGCCATCAGGGAAAAGAAAATGAAACCCATAATGAGATACCATTTCATACCCACTAAAATGGCAACTATTAAAAAATGGAAAATAACACATACTGGAGATAATGTGAAATAATAGGAATACTCATTCATTGTTGGTGGGAATGTAAAGTGGGGCAGCACCTGTGGAAAACAGTTTGGTGGTTCCTCAGACAGCAAAGTATAGAATCACTAAATGACCCAGACATCTCACTTCTAGGTATATATGCCCCAAAGGATTGAAAACGGGACTCAGTTATTTGCACACTGATGATCATAGTGGCATTATTCACAATTACCAAAAGGTGGAAGCAACCCAAGTGCCCGTCAGCCGAGGAATGGATAAACAAAATGTGGTATATACACACAATGGAATATTATGCAGCTGCAAAAAGAATAAAGCTCTGATACATGGGATGAATCTTAAAGATATCATGTTGAGTGAGATATGCCAGATACAAAAGGGCAAATACTGTATGATCACACTGATGAAATAAATAGCAAAGCAAATTCATAGAATCAGATACTAGAATAGAGGTTACCACGGGCTGGGGTAGGCAGTATGGAGTTAATGCTTAATTGGTAGTAAGCTTCTCTTTAGGGTGATAGAAAAGTTTTGATAATGGATGATGGTGATTGTTGCACAACAGTGTGAATATAATTCACACCTCTGGTTTATATATTTGAATGTAGTTAGAAGGTGAAATTTTAAATTGTACATATGTTACTAGAATAAAAATTTAAAAACATTAGACTGTACAACACAGTGAACCCTAAAATATGCTATGAACTATAATTGATAGTATAATTACAATAATATTTTTTCTTCAATTGTAACTAAGTCACCACTGTAATACTAAGTGTTAATAATAGGAAAGACTATGTCTTTGAGGGAGAGTTTATGGGAATACTGTATTTCTGCATAGTTTTTCTGTACATCTATAACTTCTCTAACAATAAAGAAATAATTTTTATTCTGGTAAATTGAAACCAAATTTTATGTAGAAGGATATATAAGAAAGAATAGTTTATATGGAAGAACATGTAGACAAGAAGTCATTTTTAAGAAAGAGATTCACTAAAGGTAAACCATCTGTTCTAGTTTGAAAGCTGCCAGAATGCAATATGAATGGAATGGCTTTTAAAAAGGGGGAATTTATTAAGTTGCAAGTTTACAGTTCTAAAGCCATGAAAATGTCCAAATTAAAGCAAGGCTATAGAAATGTACAGTTTAAGGCATCCAGGGAAAGATACCTTGGTTCAAGAAGACGTTCTCTCTCAAGTGGAGAGGTACATGGCAGACATGGTGATGTCTGCTAGCTTCCTTTCCAGGCTTCTTGTTTCATGAAGCTCTCCCAGGGGCATTTCCTTCTTCATCTCCAAAGGTCTCTGGCTGTGTGGCCTATTGTCGCTCTAAAGCTTTTCCCAAAATGGTTCCCTCTTAAAGGGCTCCAGTAAGCAACCCCACCTTGAATGGGTGGAGACACATCTCAATGGAAACCATCTAATCAAAAGTTACCACCCACAGTTGGGTGGGTCACATCTCCATGGATAATCAATAAGCTCCCACCCAGCAATATTAAATGATGATTAAAGGACATGGCTTTTCTGGGGAACATCACAGATTCAAACTGGCACACCATTCTTTTTAGATATCAAAATATACTATAAAATTATGTTAGTAAAAGTTATTAAAACAGATGTACTAGTAAAGAAAAAGAGAGACCAATAGAACTGAGAAGAATGCCTGAAAACTAATTTATGCTTTGAGAGAAACTTAGTATAAGACAAGAGTAGCACTTAAAATCTGCAGCAATTTAATTAATGCTATGGACATTTTTCAACCAATTAGATTAACAAAGATGAAAAAAAGATTGATAATATCCTTTGTTGGCAAAAGAGTGAGGAAACTGACTTTCTTATACAGTGATAGTGGGATTATAAATTAGTCTAACCTTCCTGGAGCAATTAAATAATATATTTTTAAATGTAAATTATGCATACCTTTTACACAATGAATTCTATTTGTAGAAATACCTTCAGAAATAAAAATCAGAAAATCAGCAAAGATGAGGTTATGAGACTGTTTACTAATACACTGTTTAAAATTTTAAAAAATTAGAACAAACTAAATATTGATCAAGAAAATTGTATTAGTCAGGGTTCTCTAGAGAAATAGAACCAACAGGAAATATCTGTAAATATGAGATTTGTAAAGGTGTTTCACGCAACTGTGGGAATGCAAGAGTCCAAAATCCGTAAGGCAGGCTGTGGAACTAGCAACTCTGATGAAGGGTCTCAATGTATTCCATACGAGAGGCTCACTGTCTAAAGAAGCAGTGAAAATTCTCTCTTCTCCCTTAAAAGTCTTCAACTGATTGGATCAAATCCTTGCAATGGAATTGTGTCATTTGTGGGAGACACGCCCTTAGTTGATCATGGATGTAATCAGCCACAGCTGCAATCAACTGACTGATGATTTAATAAACCAGCCACAAAATATCCAGAACCTAATCATCACAAAAATATAAGTAAAATAAATTATAATATATCTATACAGGACCCCTAAATGGATAAATAAAATTGTTGGAATATACTTTATGTATAAAAAGCAATTTGCAAAATACTATGTAGTGTATTATTCTATTTCTATTATATTTAAACGGGTGGGGGGACATATAGGCATACAGTAACATCGGTTAAAATATGAATAAACTATTAACAGTGCTGACTTCTAGTGGCTGGATCCAGGGAAATTTTTTCAACTTTATAAAAATTCATTTCCTATTGTCCTTGAATTTTAGTACATTGGGCATATATGTATTTTATTAGAAAAAATCTAAAAATAGATTTATATTTTAGAAGTAGTGATGTTTAGTACATAATATGGGTATTTTTTTAACCTCAAAATATTGGGTCCATGGATAGAAAAATGACACCTTATTTATAGGGGAACAACTATTTCCCCTATAAATGATCCGTATTTCCCTACCAGAAACCATGAAGCCAGAAGACAGTGGAACATCTTTACATTGCTGAAAGAAACAACCATCAAACCAGAATTCTATAGCCAGGAATGAATGACTTGAGGAATGGAAATAAAATAAAGACATTCATGGAGGAAGAAAAACTGTAAGACTTTGTTGCCAGAAGATCTACTGTAAAATAAGTATTCAGGGAAGTTCTTTAGACTGAAGGGAAATAATACAACAGGAAAGCTTGGAATTTCAGAAACGAAGGAAGAACAACATAGCATCTCTGTCTTTTGTACAGAACTCTGCCTTCCATTTCCTGACCAGCTGCTATCTGGAAGAATCTTCTCCTGATCAACACATTTTATTCTGATGTTACTACTGATGAAGTATTTATTCTATTCTCTCTGAAAATGTCATAGAATTGCCAATGGGAAGAAGAGGAAGAATCTTAATGCTTATTTATGTGGTTTTGGCAGTATATACATATATATATATATATATGTATGAATATATAGATATATTCATTCATTCATTTATTTTACTCTCTGTGGCTTCCATAGGCAGTGAAATGATTATAACATTAAGTTATCATTTATTTTTAAAGTGCTATCAAAATATTTTGTTATTACTATACAATGTCCTTGGATCTATCATTGATTATTCCAGATTAACTCAATTTATTGCTCTTATTATTTCACTGTGCAACATGATTTTCAATTCATATTTCCTAATGAGCTCCTTATATGATGATTTGTTTTAATGTAAGTATAAACTATCTCCCACAGAAACCTACCAAAGAATAGGGATAAAATATGAGTGAGTAAACCCCAAGCAAAGTACATACTAAAATATCCCAACAAATAAAATATTTTGATTAAATAATTAAACCAGTCAGTCTGTCTCCAGACCTCTTGCCACTAATCACTGAGCTAAAACGAGATTAAAAAGAAAATGGATCCTACCTCAAAAAACTCAGAGACCAGTAGGAGAGGAAAACACTGTACAATTACAGTGTATGGAATTGGATCTTAATCAGCTTGTTGAAGTCCTTTAAGAGAGTGGAGAGAGTTTAGAGTGGAAAGAAAATGCCCCAGAAAAGTCCAGAAGAATTCAAAGATACTGAGAGAGTCATTTAAAATCAACCCAGGAGAGAATGACAGCAGATTCACATGTGCCTTCCCAGGTGACAAAGGAACCCCGGATGCCAGGTGCCTTTCCTCCAAGAAGGTAAAAGCAAGAAGACCTGATACTAATTGCATGTATCTAGAAAAATATAAAGTTGCCAGTTCTAAGGGGGACATCCAGGAATATTCACTCCAGTCAAATTTCAGCAGCACCATTCCGGATGGCTTCACAGTCAGTTTCAGCACTCACAAGAGTGGATTCTTAGTGAATATAACTCAGTGGTTCGCAGAGGTTGACTGCCTTGGCTCACATACCTGTGACTTGAGTTTCCTGGCCATTCGTACCATGAAGTGATGTTTCTTGCTTGCCAGTCTGGGTGTGGTTCTGTTCCCACTAGCCTCAGTCACCTGCACTCAAAACCCTTATTTTGATACTTACCTTCCAGGCCTTAATATTTTGCCCATTTTGTTGCTGGAAAGGTGTTTTCTACTTGCCGGTCTTAGCTATGGTTGCCTGCCTCACTCCACAGAGGGGTTTTCTGCTTGTTCAGCAACTGTGAACTAGTTCTGGCCTGGGACAATCCAACTTCTCTGCCATCCAGTGGATTGTAACTATACTTACTCCAATGAGATCTCACTTAGGGGGTTGAATGAATGAGTGTGGCAGAAAGTATACATTGAAAACTAAGCAAACAACCTGCAACAATAACCAAAAAAGACAACGTTGAATAACAGGAAAAACAGAAACTGACTTAGAGAAAAGGAAAGTAAATCATAATTTACTGCACAGCTTGCTATGAATAACATTTGCATTGTTTTTATAATGTAAACATTGATCTAAGCAAGATTATCATATAAATGAATTGAGAGAATGGGGTCATCTATTAAGTAATGGAGGAAAGAGGTAAAAACAGTTAAATTTTCATCTTTAACCTTGGGAAATCAATAAAATTTAAACCTAAAAAAAGAAAACATACAAATATAGTCATATAATTTATCAATAAAAAATGTAAAGTCAAAAAACAGTGAGCTAGGGGCGGGCCACAGTGGATCAGTGGCAGAGTTCTCACCTGCTGTGCTGGAGACCCAGGGATCGGTTCCCAGTGCCTGGCCATGTAAAAAAAACAAAAACAAAAAACAGTGAGCTAATAGAGAGAGGAAATTTTAGAAGAGAGGGAAATAAGGAATGGGGTTAGAGACCTCTGTTTTCCATAAGAAACCTTATAGAGCTATTTTACTATTCCAGGTAATTCACATACATATCATAAAATAACACCTTAAAAAGAAATGTTAATAGGTTATTCTAACCACCTATTAATTTGTTACTTTTCTTTTTCATAAGTTATGAAGAGAAATGAAGCATTGATCATGTGACAAACTAAACTGAAATATATGTTAACAAAAGGAAACATATAATGTGTGTTAAACATTTTTTATATTTACTGAGAACAGTTTTCTCTACAATTCAAGTATAGCTTGTCATTTAGCCAAACATTAAGTTAATAAAATGTTGCTTGCAATGACAGAAAAATACTTATTTTACTTAATCTTTTCAAACATATTCATCTTCACTAGAATTTGACTTTTTTTTACAATAAATCGATTTTATTGTTAGTAAAATCTAATTTCTCAACAAAATGCATATGGGAGGAGGAAAAATGCATATTGGCTTTTAAAAATGTAAATGGCAAAGATCTGGTTGAAAATAAAAAACTATTTTAAATATTTATATTTAAAACATGTATGACTGTAAAATGAAAAACTTGTATCACTGACTGGATTATGTTCATCCAATACATATGGTTACTATAATATAAATATTTATATATATATAATTATATAATATATAAAGAAGGGAATGCAAAAGGACATATATGATTGGAAAGAGTGTAGATTTTATTTGAAATTGTAAAATAATACCTTTAAGACTGTGAAAGGTTAGATAAATATATCATAATACCTAGAGCAACTAATAATAAAATACAAGGCATATATCAAAAAAGTCAATACATAAAATAAAATGGAATACTAAAAATATTAAAAATAACCCAAAAGAAGACAAAAAAGAGGGAAACAAAGGTCCAACTAGGAAATAAATAATAAAATAAATCCGAGCACATCAACAATTATATTAAATGTAAGTAGTATAAATCCACCAATTGAAAGACAGACCTAGCCAAATTAGATTTTTTCTTTTTTTTTTTGAACTTGATACAACTTTTTTTTATTTATATCAGTAGTTTTTAATTGTCATTAAATTTTGATATTTTCCTACTATAGGCCCGAACATTTCTTTAAAAAAAATTTTTTTAGAGAATTTGTGGGTTTACAGAAAAATCACATATAAAATACAGGATTCCCATACACCACCCCACTACCAGCACTTGCATTGGTGTGGAAACTTTCTTACAGTTGATAACACTTTTTTTGGTAATTAAACTATTTTTTAACAGTTAGATTTGTTACAATTTATGAAAAATTATTAAAGTAGTACTATAGCTATTTTTCGTAGTTTATGTAGGGGTATTTTTTCTTATATTCCTGAACTATTTTTTTTCATGCATGTCTTTATTTTATTACTCATCTACCCATACACTGGAGTGTTCATAACAAGGTTTTTACAATAACATTGATACACAATAAAAGCTATACAGTTATATAATCATTATCAAAGATCAAAGCTACTGGAATACAGTTCAACGATTTCAGATATTTCTTTCTGGCCATTCCAATACACTAGAACTAAAAAGAAACATCCATATAATGATTCAGTAGTCATAGTCATTTGCTAAATTCTAATTTCTCAGTTGCACCTCCTTCCTCTCCTTTAATATTTCTCTCAATCTTCAGGGATATCTAGGCAATTACCATTTTAACATCTTCATGCTGGAAACAGGTGTCAATCTTATGGGATAGAGGAATGAGCCTGGTCGATGTTCTTGGAGAGACTGGTACCGCTCGGTTTCAGGCCTTATCTGGCATAGGAACAATCCGAAGGCTTTAAGTTTGCAAAAAAAAAGACCAAGTAAAATATTTTTAGAGTCTTAGAAAGAGCCCAGAAAAATTTTTAGGGTTTTCAGGAATACTGTTGATTGGGCTTGTGTGGGCAATACTGCGGCAATTTGCAATATCCAACTGAAGCTTGCATAAGAGTTACCTCCAGAATGGCTTCTCAACTCTATTTGAAATCTCTTAGCCACTGAAACTTTATTTTGTTTCATTTCTTTTCCCCCTTTTTATCAAAAAGACACTGTTAATCCCATGATACCAGTGCCAGGCTCATCCTTGTGAGTCATGCCCCACATTTCCAGGGATACTTACACCTGGGAGTCATGTCCCACATAGGGGAGATTAGTGAGTTTATTTGTTAGAGATAGAAGCTTCATATGGGCAAAAAAAGAGGTTCTCTGGGGATGACTCTTAGACATAGTTATAAGTAGGTTTAACTTTGCCTTTATATTTTAAATTAAATTACAATTTCAGAGGAGTTCTGGGAAGATGTTAGAATAGGGTAGATTGAGCTCAGCCCTGCTCCAAGGAAAAGTTAGAGAAGGGATGAGAGGGGAACTGAGATGGCAATTCAAGAGTGCAACTGAAGTAGGAGAGTCTTCTGTATCATATAGGGTGGCCCTGGTTGCAAAAGCTAAAGAACTGAGAAGTAGAGAACTGGAAACTGACGCGGAAGCCCGGAGCCCATGGAGCACACAGATAAGGAGACAGGAACTAGGAAGTAAGTCAAGCTGCATTCCTTGAACACACTACCCTCACCAGTGCAGCCCTGTGACCTGCAACCAACTGCACACCCCACACACCTGAACCCCACCACCTGTTCCGACTCCCCAAACTCCAAGTGCCCCTGCCCCACAAACCCCCAGCGCACATACCCACCCACAACTGCACCCCAAGTACAGCCCAACCCACCTTTCCTGCACCCCTCCCAAGCACTACTTCCCCCTCCCTGCTTCCTGCTCCCTGAAGGCTGACACTAGTGCATGAAGTGTGCAGGTGCTTCCATCCATATCCAGGCTACACCTGCCCCCACCCCATAGTGATGCACAGCCTCAACCCACGCCCCCTCCCCAGCACTGTGCATCCGTTTATGGCACTCCTAGACTTGTACCCTCAG
>PVIY010038058.1:5928-24299 GCA_004026745.1 Myrmecophaga tridactyla | reverse complement strand
TAGGAAAGGAGAAATGTAAAGATAATTACCTATTTATTTCATTTTAACTTCTGTAATTTGACTTAGAATTAGATTTGGGTTAAATAAGCATTGTTGTTCTTATCACCATGAAATGGATAAATGACAATTCTATATTGGGAAGACTGAAAATGAGTTCTTGTTACCCTCCTTCGATTATGTCAAACAAAGCAAAGTCAAATGACAGTTTAGAGAGTGAATTGAAGGATTAATATATATTGCTTCCAATAATATTCCTACCTAAAATATTTAAAGACTGAAGTATCTCTGATTTAAAACAGTAATGGAGTTCAAAAATTATCATTTGCTAATAGGCTAGTATTTGAAAATCACAACTTTTCCCATATCCATCCTGAATAACTGATAACTGAAGTTAAAAACTAAAACTACTTTTGCCATATTCATATGGCATTATTTTTTAAATCAATCACAATTGTCCCTCTAAATGTACAGTGGATGTTGATTTTTTAAATTATTTCCTCAGATAATGGACCTTGTCTTCATTCAAAAGAAGTTAGTCTGTCTTAATAATTAATCAGTGCAAAAGTATATTGTCTTCCAAAACAACTTTATTCCTGACACTGACAGATGGGCATTTTAGTAAACCTTTTAGATTCTGAAGTAGTGATGGCCTTAGAAAGAAATGCCAACATTGAGCAGGAATTTTAACATCTGAACATTTGACAGTCATTAATTTTAAGGGCTTATCAACAATAAAATAAACATATTTTATGCAATAAATCATTTAGATCAAATAGTATCCTTCTTGTTTTTGGCATGCTGGAAATTCTAACTAACAAGCAAAATATTTATTCCATTGTGGAGTATCAAGTTATTAAAACATGTTTCATTCCTTGAAAATTCATTTTACCTGACTGCTGGTCATCTTTATTTATTCTAAGCAGTCAATTCTATATTTATTTTGGAAACTAAATCATATATAGTCAATGTTTCAGTTGCTAATGCTGCCAGAATGCAATATATCAGAAATGGATTGGCTTTTACAAATGGAATTTGTTAGGTTACAGTTTAAAGTTCTAAGACCATGAAAATGTCCAAATTAAGGCATCAGCAAGAGGTTACCTTGTATTAAGACCCACCTTGAATGGGTAGGTTTACATCTCCATAGAAACAGTCCAATTAAAAGGTTCCACCCAACAATAGGTCTGCCCCCACACTATTGGATTAGAAGAATATGGCTTTTCTGGGATTCATAACAGTTTCAAACCAACACAGTAAAAATAAATATTAATTTTGATGAATTCTCTAATAAAAGGGGCAAAGAGATCACGTAAATAAACTGACTAAATGGAGTTTGTGTTTCTGTTAGTTTTGTATTTACAAGAACACTTATTTAAATTTGATCTCATTTTTGTCATTTAAAATATTCATTCTTATTCTTGACTGGTACTTTAGAAGCAGTTATTGAAAGGGTAATTTTGATTTGCATCTGTGCTAACAGAATTTTACAAGTTCCTAGGTAATTAAAGAGTGGTCAATTATAAGAATAGTGGTTCTACTTTTAGCTTGGTAGAAAATATTAGATATTGTTTATTTTAGTATGTTAAATCTAAAAATATATCCGTTGTGTTTCCTGTTTGACAATTTAGGAAGAATTTTTAAATGTTTATTTCCTAGAAACTTCTATTGATAAGCATACCATAAATTTCATGTGAAATAAATTTATTAATAAACTTCTTGCTACATATCTTTTTAAATTAAACAGAGGAAATAGAACTTTTTGCATTTAGAGTAATAAGATTTTCATTCATTTATTTTTCTTGGAAATTGTATTTTTGGGAACATTTTTCCATTCTACTGTGTTTGCTTTGCCCACTGAGCAAATATTTTGTTGACTAATAGTTAAATGTCTGGAGGAGAACACCTTTGGTAAGAATACTCCAAAACAAGGCAAAAAAGGAAAAAAGCAATGCATCATCACTGGGAAGATTTTCTGAGTTTAAAAAAATACATGGTAAAGTTAGTTTTCTTAATGTAAATGTCACATTCACAAGACAAAATGACTAATCAGGAAACAGAATGTAGACACATTTATGAAACCTTTATGTAATTTTATTGAATATATTTATATCCACATTCATTAACTAAGTGGATAAGGAAAGCATTGCAATTGTATCTTATTTCACATTGAAATTTTAAATTGCAATTTTTCTGGTACTTAAGTGTAGAGAAAAATAAATGTTTTCCTTTAGAAGGAAAATTAAATCATATTCCTTGTAAGAACTTTGTCCTTAAATCAACTAAAGATATAGGTGCTTATGCTAATCTTTAGAATATGCATATATACATATAAATCAATTCCAAACATCCAGTAAGGAAATATCATTTCAATCATTGTTCAGTCATTAATGGTAGTTGTGGGAAGAAACATTTTCACCATTAACTTTTAATTCCTTTGTGATATTGCCATAAGATGTACTAAATTAAAATAGCAAAATTTAAAGTTGAAGTTTGGTGAGAGATGCTGCTCTGGTTTGCTAGCTGCTGGAATACAATATACCAGAAATGAATGGCTTTTTAAAAGGGGAATTTATCAAGTTGCTCGTTTATAGTTCTACGGCTGGGGAAGTGTCCCAATTAAAGCAGGTTTCTAAAAATGTCTAAATGAAGGCACCAACAAGAGGTTACCTTCACTCAAGAAAGGCTGATGAAGTACAGGGTTTCTCTCTCAAATGGAAGGTCACATTGTGAACATGGCAATGTCTGTGAGCCTTCTCTCCAGGCTTCTTGCTTCAAGAAGCTCCCCACGGGGCATTTTCCTTCTTCATCTCCAAAAGTCTCGGGCTGTGTGGGCTCTGGTAGTACTCATGGTTCTCTTGTCATTCTCAAGCTTTCTCCAAGATGCTTCCTCTTTTAAAGGATTCCAGTAAACCAATCAAGACACACCTGGAATGCATTGAGTCACATCTCCGTGGAGATTGTCTAATCAGGTTTCCAACCTATAGTACTGAATAAGGATCAAAAGAAGTGGCTTCCTCCATGAGGTGGATCAGGATTAAAACATGACTTTTCTAGGGTACAGAACCCTTTCAAACTGCACAGATCCATTACAGAAAATACTGCATATTACTGATGTGGTGGTTAATAATCTCAGCTAGTCTGTAATATGCTGAATAATAAAAAAAATCAATGTTTAAAAAAGTTATTTTTCAGCATCATTGAGCTTTTGAAAATTAGATGGAATAAAAATGTCAAGTCCTTATGACTCTATCAAAATTAAATAACATTAAATTAGGGGATCTTGGAAAAAAACAGTAGTTTATATATACTCCCATCATGTATATATTGTTTATATATATATATGTATGTATATATGCATGTATATATCACATGCTGTACTTTGTTTGCAAGTATTTAGGCCATTAGTTATAAGTATTTTAGCCTGATCAAAGTACTAATTTAAGAAATATTGATTAAAACCCACTCAGTTGAAATATGTACTTTATATATATAAAGTAAACATTTCACATTTATATATACACATTATATATATGTATATAAGCATATTTCATACCATATTTTTACCTTCAGAGCATTACTACGGGGTGGGGGAGGCAGGAAATAAAGAAGAAAAAAGAAAATTAAAAAAAGAGAAGAAGTAGAAGGAAAATGAATATAAAAAGAAAGTGACTGATAGCTCAATGAAGAAAAGGCTATATAAGTTTCAGTGTATACCAAGAACTATATTAAGCACTGCTAATACAAAATGAGGGGAAGAAAATATAGGTGAGTACACAGATAGGAACTAATACTATGAAGTTTCTAAATGCAAATGTATTACTCTGTACAAAGTTAAATCAGACCGGAAGACAGAATTTGTTCAAAGAAACTTCATAAAGGAGGTAAAGTCTTCACTTGCTTTGAAGAAGAAATAGTGTGTGATTGCGTAATAAATTACACTACACCAATTATAGTCAGAGAAGAAAGAGTAGTATGGCATATTCAGACATATGTAAGAATATTAGTTGATGATATTTAAACTCTGATTTTTCAAAAAACATTAGATTCAGATTTGGTATGTTATGCACAGGCATATTAGGATAGACATTTTATTCCAGTCTGATAAGTTTAGACATGATAGTTTTTAGAGAAATTGTAGAGAAATTTTTAATAGTATACAAATGTAGAAAAAGAAGACACATTGCATTTTGGAATGTGTATTTTCACACATGCTGATTAACAAGATTGAGACTGGAAGAAAGAAGTCTGGTTCTTTTATAATGATTAAGGCTGCAATGACAGTAATCTAAACAGTGACCTTAACTACAATTGTGGGTATATGGAAGCACCATGAAACAGGGTACAAATACAAACAAAGCTACAGATCTTGAGTTCAGCTATAGATGTAGTTGGGCAGTGTGTTTTAATATGTTGCATATCATATGTGAATTTAAATATTGGGATATGTTGATATAAATATTGAGGAGAAGTCAAGGTCAAAGACAATATTTGAGAGAAATCACCTAGCAAAAGTGTGTAAAGAGAAACAAAGATGACTAAAGACTTGTTATCTAAGAAACAGTTATTTAATGCTGAGAATGAGGACGAGTATCCAGTTGTGGAGACTGAGGATACATTTTGAAGGGTAGGAGGAGAACCAGGAAAAATTGCTCTCTCAGAAGTCGAGGAAGTAGAAAGGAGATTTCGAAAAAGAAAGAAATGACCAACAGTGTTAATTATCATATAAAGATTCAGAAAATAAGAAGTAAAAAACATTCAAATGGATTTGGCACACTGACAATAATTAGTAATTTGTTTCAGTACAATGTCAGTTAAATAATCTGACTGGGTTGAGCTGAGAATGGGGAGAAAAAGGTGAGTTTGAAGAAATGATGGTCAAAAAGTCTCAAATTTGTTGAACACAGTGACATAAATATCCAAACAGTTCTGCAAAACCCAAAGAAAAGCACATCTGGGAACATTATAGTTAAACTGCTGGAAACCAAAATGGAAAAGAAAATGTTGGCAGAAGGCAGAGGGGAAAATAAACATGTTACATGCAAAAATGAATGACGATTAACTTCTCAGTAAAATGATGGCGATCAGAAGAAATGGAACATCATCTTTAAGATGCTGAAAGAAAAATAGATAGTATACTCAAAATACTATATCTAGTAAAATTCTTTCAAATCATAAAGCAAAATTAAGACATTTTAACATAAATGAAAGTTTAGTGAATTTCTAGCCAGCCTATAAGAAGTACTAAAGGAAGATCTTTTGTATGAAGGTGAGCATAAAATGAAACCTCAGATTCTGCAGTAAGAAATGAATATCACCAATGATAGTAAATATTGGGATAAATATAAAGGATAGTCTTTTGTATTCTCTCCTTATTTTGTTGCAAGACAGTTGACTATTTATTGCAAAAGTATAAAGTTGCTCTGTGGAATTTATAAGGTTGAAGATAAAAAAGCATAGGAAAAAAATAGTTCCTAAGATGGTGGGATGAGAGAAATTTTACTGTTGTGAACTTCTTACACATATCACGTGGCAAAATGTTAGCTCTCTATATGTGTATGGTAAGTTAAAACCTGTAATTTTCTGAGCAATCATTAAAACAAAGAGATATATTCTAAAGCAAATAAAGGAATTAAGAAATACTAAAAGAAACTATTAACTCAAAAGTAGGCTCAAAAGAAGACATGAAGAATACACAGAAATAGAAAACAAACAGAAAATGGGACAAATAGGAAGAAAGAGCCAGACTGAGAGAATTAAATGTATCAATAATAAAATTAAATGGACTAAGTATTAAAATTTAAAAGGCATAAATTGTCAGACTAGATAAAAAAAGCAAAGCCAACCACATGTGTGTGTAATCTTACAGATCCAGCCACAGGCAATTACAGGGCTTTGCCTGACAGGTCTCTTGTGGGAGAAGTCAGAGCCAAAGACTCCAGATCCCTATAGAAGAGTCATGCTTATACATTAAGTCATTACTAACCTAGGTGTCTCCATTTAAAAGCCTTGTATTGTATGTGTGTGTGGAGGGCAGGGGATGGTGAAGGGTGGGGAAAGGCTTTCTCAGCATCTCTACTGAGACCTCCTTAGAAGGGTATGGGCAGGGCTTGACTAACTCTTTTTTCCATCTGGACACAGTACTTTCCCACTCCTAGACCTTCCCCCTCTCCCTCCTGCTTATCCCCTTGGTCCATGAAAAAAACATGAGTCTTTGGTCTTGGGATCCTTGGCAGGAAGACAATTCTCCTGCCTGTACCACATGCCATTCTGTGGGGTCCATGGGTCAATGGGGAGCCTAAACCTCTCTTGTGGGTCTCTGGATTACACTGTTGGTAGTAGGTGATTATTCGAATTTGCTGGCTGCTAGAATGTGATATACCAGAAACAGAATGGCTTTTAAAATGGGGAATTTAATAAATTGCTGGTTCATAGTTCTAAGGCTGAGAAAATATCTCACTTAAAATAAGTGTATAGAGATGTACAATCAAAGGCATCCAGGAAATCAATCAAAGGCATCCTTGGTTCAAGAAGGCTGATGATGTTCAGGGCTTCTCTCTCTTGTTTCATGAAGCCCCCTGAGGGGCATTTTCTTTCATCTCCAAAAGTTGCTGGTTGGTGGTCTTTTTGCTTTCTGGTTCTCATCGTTTTGAAGCTTTCTCCAAAATACTTCTCCTTTTATAGGATTCCAGTAAACTAATCAAGACCCACAATTGATTGAGTCACATCTCTGTGGAAATAACCTAATGAAATTTCCAACCTACAGCACTGAGTAGGGATTAGAAGAAACTGTTGCTCCCACAAGATTGATTAGGATTAAAACATGGCTTTTCTAGGGTACATAAATCCTTTCTAACCAGCAGAGTGATAAAAGCTTGACTGTGTAATTTTCAGTTAGGTTTATTGTCTTGATCAACCACCTCCACATGGGCAGCTTGGCAACATCAAAAATCATAAAATGCTTGGGAATAAATGTAAGAAATTATGCATAATATTGCTGCACTGAAAATATGAAACAATGCTAAGAGAAATTAAAGAAGACCCATATAAATGGTGAAAGGTACCAGGTAAAAAGGTGGGAAACTCATTTTTACTTAGATATTACTTCTCATATTGATCTATAGCTTCAATATAATTCTAAACAAAATTCCATAGAGATTTTACATAGGACTTGACAACTCGATTCTTTTCCTTATGTGGAAAATCATAAGACCTGTAATAGCCAAAACGGTCTTAAAGAAGAATGTTAAGAAGTCATTTACTTGGCATCAAGGCTTTCTTTTAGGCTAAGCTTGAGAGATTGAGACACTGAAATGTCTAGAAGTTGCAGTAGTTGATGACAGATGAATTGACCAATGGAGCATAATAGAGAGTCAAGAAATAGACTCACATATACATGATGTGGTCAGTATAATAATACACTCCCCCTCCCCCCAAAGATGCCTACATTCTAACCTCTGGAGCCTAGAGACATGTTATGCTACATGGCAAAAGGGATGTCATTGGACCTTAAAACAGGGAGATAGTCCTGGAATATACAGGTAAGCCCAATGTAACCACAAAGGTCTTTAAAAATGAAAGAAGGAGACAGATAAAGAGAGAGGAAAATGTGACTGCTCTAGTTTGCTAGCTGCTGGAAAGCAATATACCAGAAATGGAACGGCTTTTAACAAGGGGAATTTAATGAGTTGCTACTTTACAGTTCTAAGGCCGAGAAAATGTCCCAGTTAAAACAAGTCTAAAGAAATGTCCAATCAAAGGCATCCAGGGAAAGATACCTTGGTTCAAGAAGGCCGATGAAGTTCAGGGTTTCTCTCTCAAGTGAGAAGGCACATGGCGAACACAGTCAGGGCTTCTCTCTCAGCCAGAAGGGCACGTGGTGAACAAAGCATCATCCGCTAGCTTTCTCTCCTGGCTTCCTGTTTCATGAAGCTCCCCGGGAGGCGTCTTCCTTCTTTATCTCCAAAAGTTGCTGGCTGGTGGACTCTCTGCTTCGTAGTGTCACTCTCTCTGAATCTCTCATTCTCCAAAATATTTCCTCTTTTATAGAACTTCAGAAACTAATCAAGACCCACTCAAATGGGTGGAGACATGTCATCTCTTAATCCAATTTAACAACCACTCTTGACTAGATCACATCATCCAAGGAGATGATCTCATTACAGTTCAAACATACAGTATTGAATGCAGATTATTCTACCTTTAAGGAATTGGTTTTATATCAAAACATGGCTTTTCTTAGGGGGCATACTTCTGTTCAAACCAGCACAGTGATTATGGAGAAAGGGAAGATGATGCGATTTGAGAAAGACTCAAATTGATCACTTTGAAGATGGAAGAGAGAGTTCATAAGCCAAGAAATGGGGGTGACTGCTAGAAGATGGCAAAGCAAGGAAACAGATTCTTCCCTAGAACCTCCAGAAAGGAACACTGCCTTGCAAAAAATCTTGGTTTTAGTCAGGTGAGATCTGTGCCAGAATTCTAACCTATAGAAATGTAAGATACTTAATTTTTAAAAATTTTAAGCCATGAACTTTGTGGTAATTCATTATGGCTGCAATAGAAAACTAATACAAATGGTAAATTAAATTTCAACATAGGTGGCAAGTCACTTCTATGCAGAAAGTTTTTCAACAAATAGTCTTAGAAAAATAGATAAATATAGTGCAAAACAAGGAATCATTAACCTGATATCATACCTCATATGAAATTTAAATGAAAATAAAAACTTCATTGTAACAGTAGTTCAGGTCAAAACTTCTGAGTCATATTGACTTTTCTCTTTCTCTTTCTCACCATGTCAAATATTAACATCTAAAATGATAACATTTTCCATACTATGTCAAAGGAGAAGAGTTTTTCAAGCTTCAAGAAGGCAAAAATGTCCTAGGACTCAGAACACATGAACCCAAAAAGCAAATAATAATTTATATTTCTTCCAAATTAAAACTTCTTATCATAAAAAGACAAAATTAAAATAATGAAAATTATGCAAACTGGGCAAAAACTTTTTCAATAAAGGTATAGGACAACTATCTGTCAGAACTC
Organism: Myrmecophaga tridactyla; assembly: GCA_004026745.1. NCBI lineage: Eukaryota > Metazoa > Chordata > Mammalia > Pilosa > Myrmecophagidae > Myrmecophaga > Myrmecophaga tridactyla. The sequence continues at coordinate 15,254 of PVIY010038058.1, read as the reverse complement.
CTACATATAAATACAAAAGAAAAACAGCCCTATAAAATATGGGCCAAAGCCTTGAAGAGAAACTTAAAAACAACAACAAAAATTCATAAATAACCAGAAAGCACATATAAGTTACTCAACATCATTAAATATCAGGGAAATGAATATTAAAACCACAATACAGCACTGTTTTAAGTCCTTTAGAGTTACTAAGTTAAAGAAAATGTTGGCAAGATTATGAAATAACTCAAAATTTCACACATAGCCAATGGAAATGTGAAATGGTATAATCACTTTAAATATTGTTTTGCAGTTTCCTGTGAAATTAAGCATACATCTAACTAGGACTCATTTAGCGCACTCCTAGATATTTATCCAAGTGAAAAAATATGTAAGTACCAAAAGATTTATACATGAATGTTCACAGCAGCTTTATTCATTTTAGGCCCAAACCATAAACTGCCCAAATGTCCATCAATAAATTAAGGATAAGTAAATCATGCTATATTCATGAGGTAAATTGCACCACTACAAAAGGAATGAACTATTAATTCACAAAACAACATGGATGGTGTGCCCTTCCAGCCGACAGAGAAGCCCTGACTGTGTTCACCATGTGCCTTTCCAGATGAGAGAGAAACCCTGAACTTCATTGGCCTTCTTGAACCAAGGTATCTTTCTCTGGATGCCTTTGATTGGACATTTCTATAGACTTGTTTTAATTGGGACATTTTCTCGGCCTTAGAACTGTAAACTAGCAACTTATTAAATTCCCCTTGTTAAAAGCAGTTCCGTTTCTGGTATATTGCATTCCTGCAGCTAGCAAACTAGAACAGATTTTGGTACCAGAGAGTGGAGTGCTGCTGTTGCAGTTTGCAAATGCCAAACATGTTGGGACGGCTTTTTAAATGGATAAGGGGAAGAATTTGGAGGAGTTGTAAGGCTCTTGATAGAGAAGGCCTAGAATGTTTTGAAGAGACTGTTGATAGAAATGTAGACTCTGAAGATACCTCTGATGAGGTCTTAGACAGAAATGAAGCATGTGTTTTTGCAAAGTGGAAAGAAGGCAATCCTTGTTTTAAAATGGCAGATAATCTGGCAAAGTTGACTAGTGGCTTTGGCTGGAAGGCAGATTTTAAAAGCCATGAACTTGGATATTTAGCAGAAGAGATTTCCAAATTAAATGTGGAAAGTGTAGCCTGGTTTCTCCTTGCAGCTTGTAGTGAAATGTGACAGGAAAGAGATAAGCTGAAAACTGAACTCTTGAGTAAAAAGAAACCAGAAATTGGGGTCCTGGAAAATTCTGGGCCTACAGAAAGGGAGACCCCAGAGAATAGAGCCCTGTGTGAGAATTTGACCAGATGTGGAACCAGCCAGCCATTCCAGAGAAAGTCAGGATTGGACATGGAGTTATCCAGGAAAGATTTGTGGAAACTCCTTATGTCTGATAGGCGTGATCCAACACTACTGCATAGAAAGCCAACGAGAGTGCTGTGGGATCTGTATAAACAGAGCTGCTGCCAGTCTGGACTGGGGAGTTCAGAGAAGGGACACACTGAAGGAAAAATAACTTCAGAGGCAAAACCATGGAGGCTGAGGTCTGAAGTCAAGAAGCCTCGGGCCAGGAGAACAGACCCACCCAAGCATGTGGAGAGGGTGAGTTTGCCCCAAAGGCAGAGAATGGGCCTTCCACCTCATTGAAGTGGAAGAGTCATGCCACCTCAGGCCTTGGAGAAGGTAAAGCACATTCCTTGGGGTTCAGGGAGAGCCTGGCTGCCACCACATGGGGGGGTTGAGTGTGTGCCCCAGAGATGGCAGAGAGCCTGGGTGTGGCCCCAATGCTTGGAGAGGGTGAAGCCTAGAGAAGGGTGGTCTCCCCAATATCCCCCAAGGTTGCATTCAGAGAGAGGCAGGCGTAGGCATTTGGAAAGTGTGGGACTGCCACTTTCTAAAGCCCTGAGGATAAATGACTCTCAGACTTTGAAATCTAATGGACTTTGCCCTGCAGGTTTTTGAAACTGTATGGGTCCAGTGACCCCTGTGTTCCTTCCTCCCTATGGAAATGTGTATATATATCCTATGACTGTTCCTCCTTTGTATGTTGGCAGCAAATAACTTGTTATGAGTTTTCAAAGGTCCAGAGCAAATGGAGAGAACTTTGCCTTAGGACACACCATGCCTGTAACTGACTTGATAAGATTCTATACTGTCTCTAATTTTGTACTTCATTGTATTGCTACTGAAAGGTTTAAGGATTTCTGATATTGTTATGAAATTAATGTACTTTGTATATGGGAAAAACATGTCTTTTTTTAGGGGCCAGAGGGTGGAATGTGCTGGCTTGAAAGGAAGTATACCCCCTAAGAAAAGCCATGTTTTAATATAAATCCCATTTCATAAAGGTAGAATAATCTCTATTCAATGCTGTGTGTTTGAAACTGTAATGAGATCATTTCCCTGGATGATGTGATTTAGTTAAGAATGGTTGTTAAATTGGATTAGGTGATGACATGTCTCCACCCATTTGAGTGGATCTTGAATAGTTTCTGAAGTCCTATAAAAGAGGAAATATTTTGGAGAATGAGAGATTCAGAGAGAGCAGAGAATGCTGCAGCACCACGAAGCAGAGAACCACCAGCCAGCGACCTTTGGAGATGAAGGAAAATGCCTCCCGGGGAGTTTCATGAAACCGGAAGCCAGGAGAGAAAACTAGTAGATGACTCTGTGTTCACCATGTGCCCTTCCAGCTGACAGAGAAGCCCTGACTGTGTTCACCATGTGCCTTTCCAGATGAGAGAGAAACCCTGAACTTCATCGGCCTTCTTGAACCAAGGTATCTTTCCCTGGATGCCTTTGATTGGACATTTCTATAGACTTGTTGTAATTGGGACATTTTCTCGGCCTTAGAACTGTAAACTAGCAACTCATTAAATTCCCCTTTTAAAAAGCCATTCCGTTTCTGGTATATTGCATTCCGGCAGCTAGCAAAGTAGAACAGATGGATATCAGCCATGTTAAGCAAAAGGAGCCAAACACAAACTTTGTATGTGGAATATGGTTGCATATATATTAAGTGCAAGAACAGGTAAAACTAATATATGGAGACAGAACACAGAAAAAAATGTTTGCCAATGGGGAGTGGGTATTTCCTGGGGAAGTCTACCAGGTAGCTTTCTGTGGTGCTATAAATAATCTATATTTTGGCTGGAATGTGGTTATATGGGTATATACATTTATCAAAAAATCATTGAATTGTATAAGATCTGACCATTGCACTTTACATAAACTTTACCCAGTTAAAAAATATTCTACTATGTTATGAATAGAATGAAGGAATGAGCGTGGCATCAGCCTCAGATGTAAGGAGGCTATTGAAATAATTCTGATGATTGATGATAGTTGCTCAAATTAGGGTGATAGTTCTATAGAAGGTAAAACATGGTTGGACCTTGGCTATATTTTGAAAGTAGAACCAACAGTGTTTGAGGTATTCATTATGGAAAGTGGTAAAGAAAAAGAGAGAAGTCAATATTATTCAAATATTTTTGTCTGAGTCACTAGAAAAACAGAGTCACCATGAACTGAAGAGCGAAAGATCATAGAAAGAGAAAATTTGGAGAGAAGTAGAAATCAGTTTCAATTTCTTCAATTTGAGTTATCTACCAGATACCTAAGTGGATATGCCAAGGAGGCAGTTGGGTATAGGAATCAAATTCTTAATCACTAGGTATTGGCTGGGGATATGCATTTGGAGTCAATACCTAACTGGTTTATATTGCCAAAATACAGGTTTGTATCACTGAGAAAGAAGGGTAAATAGAAAAGGATACAGGACTTGAACTCTGAGCATTCCATTCTTTAGAAGTAAGAGATACCAGGAATGATGAAAGACAGTGTAGCTAGTGGTATAGGAAGAAAAACAAGGAAGTGTTTTGGATTCTAAATAAATAAAATATAACCAGAAGGTAGAGATAATCATGTCAAATGTTATTGATAAGGTTGAGTAAAATGGAAAATAAGAATTTTATATTGGATTTAACAGTATGTGGATAGCATGTGGACTTGAAAACTGAGTCCCAGTGGAGGTTTCCAAATAAAAGTCTGTTTGATTGAACTTAAGGAGCATTAGAGGGAATTGGTACAAAAAATATGGGCAACTTAATAGAGAAGATTTCCAGTACGATAGAGCAAAAGAATGCAGTAGTAGATAGATGTAGCATAGGGGGCATTAGGTCAGGGGAAAAATAATGTTCTAAATAACAACTTCATTTTATTCTGCCTACACTAATCCAGTAGAATAAGAAATGATTATGTAGGAGAGAGAGAGATGCTAGAGTGATGCTTTTGGAAAGGTATAGCCTATTGGATCTACTACATGAGTGGTAGTGTAGGCTTTAGGTAAGAGCACAGATATTTCAAGTGTAATAAGGGTCAGGAAAGCAAAATAAATGGTGTGCATGCTGGTAAGAGAATATATAGAGGGGTGGATGCTTTGGAAATTCTGTTCTACTAATTTTTATTTTCTCAATAAATTAAGAAACAAGATTATTAGAATAAAGATAGGAGAGGCAGTGTTTGAGATTGAAGAGGAAAGAGGAGGTATAAAATAGTGTAGGAGAATGAGAGAATGAATGGGCTTTGAAAATTTTATTAGAGAATAAATGCATTCAAGATCCACTAAATTTGTGACAGGAATTAAGAGTGAACCCAATCAGGATGGTTGACATTTATGTACATGGAAGTAAGCATGGAGTATCTGAGATTGGTGTTTTCTCCAAGAGACTACAAAAAACCAAAAAGGTGTCAATGAGTTTAGGATAATGCAAGATAGTGGTTTAAAAGATTGGGCATTTATTTACTTATTTAACAACTATTTCTCAACTGACTTTTACTACCTGTACTCTTTAGTTTGGGCACGAAATTTTGTTCCCAGCCACAGAACACTGAGATACACCATTGTGGCAGTCTACCAAATTACCAGAACAGAGCCACTCAATTTGTTCCTAAAAATTGCAGATACTGAGATAAACTGAAACTTTTATAGCATTTAAGCTTGATGCTTCTTTCCTGATGGTTAGTGTATAGTGGAATTTTGGAGGGCTCTATCTTTGCAATTACAAATAGATGAGCAAAATATCTGGAAGCATTTGAAGTTATTTTATTGTTACTTTAACAATTGTTCCAAGATATGCTGCCTGCAGACTTTCAATTGAGATTGTTTATGATCATGAATTTTTCTTATATATCATTTCTTTTTGGTCATATATTCAGCATAACTCAGGGAGCTTTTATTCACATTTGGTGAGTCCATTATGTTTAATGGAAATCTACTTGATATTTTAATGTGCAAATATAGCAATACCCCCTTATAAGTTCTGCTTAAGAATAGATCTGAACTAAACTAATCAGATATTTTTTTAAAGGAAAGAATAGCAAGATCAATGCTTCTTTTCTTCTGAATTTATATGATGGAGTTTTACCAAGCACCCTCATTTATTAATCATGTTACAGTGATGAAGTAGTTTAGTGTTTTTTATAAATCAGAGTGAATATGCCATTCTTCAGTTTATGTTTTAAATAATGTTGACTATATTTTGTTAATCAACACGTCTTTATTGAGGCTCTGGTACATATGTAAAACTGAGATAATAGATTTGAGGGAATAATGAAAAATATGTACCTTCTCCGATCTTAAAATTTTATTTGTGATGCATGTTCCATACACATGAATCAATTAGAGAGGAATATAGTGAATTATAAAAGGTTAGTTGTGATTATATCATTCTTTAAAAACAAAATTTTGTTACCAAAGTAGGTATTTTGAGAAGGCATAATTTAAGGAATGATTTTTTTATTATTGTTATTTACAGCAAATAGCATCTCTTCTTCACATGGAATGTCTTTGTGTTCATAATGCATTGCATAGAAATTTTTAGCTTTTAAAACAAAGGAAATAAGGTCAATATATATTTTTTTGAGATTGCCAGTGAAATTTCAGACATGAACTTTATTTTTATCAGATGTTTTTTGGAATAATAATTAATTAGTTTAAATATGAGGATAAAATAACTTGTATTATTATGTGTACATTAACCAATACATTGAGAAAACAAAGATTCACCTTTGTGATTGAGGGGTAGCAATGAATTTTTTGTTTGTATTTCATGTACTGGCATTGTTTAAGAGCTGCAGAGAACAAACTATGATAACTCCTTAGAAAACCCAACAGTGGGAATCACTCTGCTGCAGAATACAGGAGTTATAAACCTTTTTTCATGTTTTATTCATGAACACATGCTATGAGTATATGTTACCTGCACTGTTACTACTAAAAATATGGAAGACCATATGTGAAATATATGTGAAGGCAGAAAAGCCTGGGGAGCAAATGGGAACAGTAGAATGGTGGCGTTATCTCTGCAGTTTCTTCTAAGTTTCCAAGCCTAGGAGGGAAAAGATTGATACTTACCTTTGATTATATCCACCAAAGAATGGTGCATCCCTCAATTGCGATGTTAGCTAATAACACACTTCTGTGCTATTCTTATGTCAGTAAAAATTGGTATTTAAAGCCAAACTAATACAATCCACTTCTCAAGTAAGTCTGGAATTTTCTTACAAAATTCTGTTTGGTGAGTTATTCCTTTAGTGTTTAAACTCAAAGGGTTTTTACTAAAAATAAGGAGAATTTCTTCATTTTCTGGACATAACCTCAAATTTTGGTATCCTAATCAAACATGCTCTTACTTCAAAGTAAGGTTCATTTAACAACTTGCACCTGGTCTGCTACTATGGAGCAGATGGGCTGATTATTAATCAGCCTAATGGTAGCCTTCAAATCTTGCAAACTTTATTTTTCAATGGTTCATCTATACTACGTACTTTTTCTTGGTGATGGAAAAACCTTTCAATCCATATTTCCCTTTCCATAGGTACACATCTTTCTCTGGAGCCTTAGTTTCTTTATAAGGAGCATACAACCGATGGGGTAAAATGGCTTTCTTGTTCTAACACAAATAATCTGAGAGATTACATAGTCCAACCACATTTAGGTGGATGCTGCCTTGTCAGTGTTCACCAGAGGATGCAGTACAGAAAATTCATGAATAAATTAATTTCTGGACAACACACTAGCTGGGATCACATTGAAAATATATTACCCCAAAGCATTTGACTCTACCATTTCTAGAGATATAGGAAAAAGCTCCAAGTGCCTCTTTAAATCCTGGTTCCATTGTGTAAACTTGTAGGATAACCTTATGACACATTTGACATGGTAAATCTCCTTCCAAATGTTATAATCATATTTATTCAAGAAGTTCTGGATTCAATGGCCAATTATTTCTGTAGCTTAATTGTTCCTGATATCACATTTTAATAGACTATTAGCATTTTTACATGAAAGACCCCTTGTGTTTTTTTTTACTTAAATTTTAGATACCAATAGGACAGTCTAAATTACATATGAATGCCTAAACTAAAACTAGTTCTGAAGTCCTCTTCTTTCATTTTTTTTAACTTTTTTTATTGTATAATATAACATACATACAAAGCAAAACAAGAAAAAAGCAATAATTTTCAAAGCACTCTTCAGCAAGTAGTTACAGGACAGACCCCAGAGTTTGTCATGGGCTACTATATTATCCTCTCAGATTTTTCCTTCTAGATGCTCCAGAATATAGGAGGCTAGAAGAAATTCTTTTTTTATCATCATACTCAACTTTTTTTGTGAAAAATAATATATATACAAAAAGGCAATGTATTAGTTAGGGCTCTCTAGAGAAACGATCAACAGAAAATATCTATAAATGTAAAATTTATAGAAGGGTCTCATGTAACCATGGAAACATAGAATCCAAAATCCTTAGGGCAGGCTGTGAAGCTGATGACTCTGATGGAGGGTCCAGATGAACTCCACAGATAAAGCTCACCAGCTGAAGCAGTAAGAAAGCCTGTCTCTTCTGAATCCTCCTTAAAAGGCTTCCAGTGATTAGGTTAAATATTGCTCATTGCAGAAGACACACCCCTTGGCTGATTACAAATGGAATCAGCTGTGGATACAGCTAATATGATCATGATTCAGTTCTATGACATGTCCTCATAGCAACAGAGAGGCCAGCACTTACCCAACTAGACAAACAGGTACCATCACCTGGCCAAGTTGAAACATGAACCTGACCATGACAGTCCACCCTTTTTCAGCTTTGTAGCTATACATATCACCTTAAACCATACCTTTTCTAAATAAAAAGCAATAAAACACACATTTTTTCTTTCCCATAACAATACTCAACTGTTCTACATATAACTGGAAACACATTAAATCTCCCCTCACTGGTGGACCAGAGTCAGAGTCATGTTTTGGGTCCCCTCGAATTAATGTCACTTCTGAACCAGTGTCTAATAATCCCTGAAATATCTGATCATTTCCTTTTCCCCAATACACAGTTACCCTGGTAAAAGGCCGTCGGTTTCCTTAGGGAAGGTTTGGAGGAAGATTAACAGTATAAATTTGTGGCAATGTAACAGGGTTCTCCCCCAAAGGGACCTGGCTTCTCCTTCATTCAAGGAGCTCTGGGTCTGTAAACTGTTCTAAGTCTGGAAATTGATTAAGGGGCCGTGACTCTGTGTTTTTGTAATTCAGATTAGACTTCTGTTCACTTGACCTAGAACTCTTTTGTTTATACAGGTTGAACAAGAATTTAGTAGACTGCCCTTCTATTGTATTTCTAGGTACCCCATGATTTACTAGCCAATGCCACAAATCTCTATGTGCCATATAATTTTGACTCCTGTTTTGAATTTGCAATCTATTATAATAGCCAAGTCTACCCTGTCTTTGGCCATTAAGTGCTGCCACCTGGCTTCTGGCAACTCGGGATACTGTCATTCCCATTGTGTTTAAGGATTCCAGCTCTGTGGCAGCAGTTCCTACAGTAATATCTGACCTACAGAGAAGTGCAATCACAGAGCTCTTTAGGGATGATGGTGCTAGTCTCACAAATTTATTTCTCACTGTTCTGGTTAAAGGTGCATCCTCCGGACATTCCTGGGATGTAAGAGCAGGCTTTGCATGATAAATCCACTCTAACATTCCAATCTCTCTAAGCCTCTGGATCCCCTCATCTACATTATACCAGGGCAGTTCTGGCATTTCAACATCATGTAATGATGGCCACCTTTTGATCCATGTTTCAACCAACCATCCAAACAAACTGTTAATACCTTTTCTAACTGCTCAAGCTATAATATGGAATGCAGAATCTCTGCTTAGTGGACCCAGATCAGTAAATTCAGCCTGATCCAGCCTTATATTCCTCCCACCATTATCCCACACCCTTAAAATC